>CACRWG010004364.1:0-66924 GCA_902654985.2 Oryctes borbonicus
CCGTGAATTATTCCATTAATACCATGAGGAAGCTAAGCTATCTTAGCGTTATATTTTTTGGTTAACGAGTTAGAAAACAAATAAAATTTTATTTTTCAACGTAAGAAGGATACTAACACACTTATTCCAACGTTTTTCTGATAATGATTTTTCTGATAAAGGGGGAGATCAGGACTGTGAAGCTGTAATTCCTCAAAGCCGCATTCATTGACTACTGCTGGTGCTTTATACGCTCGACAGTTCTCGCGTAAAAACCGAGTATTTTGAGCACAATTGTGAGGTTTCTTCGCGTATAAGCTCTTTCAAGTTCTTAATTGTGCCTTTGTGGATATTCCTCGTTATTATAATTCCTTTCGGCATATGCTCAATTAAGGAAATCTCTTTCGCGTCCCAGAAAACTGTGGTCATCACTTTCCCCGTCTTCTTGGATGACGTATGAACCCATTGGATGGAATCTTGTTTCGTGAGAGTGGTGTACCTCCGGTTATAATTCTATAGAAAGTCTTCATCTTGGGATAATGCAGTTCTCCTCGCAAATTTGCCGTTTACACAGTTTTAGTTTGGGACTGAGCAGCCTGGGAATCTATCATGTCGATACTTTGCTCGTTTTCCAATTTCAACTTTGCTGATGATTTCTTCAATTCTTGCTTCCAACTTTAGGTCACCACGAATGAACCTGCTTACACCAATATTTTACTAGGAAATGGTTAAGTTGAATTCCATTGGTGAGATCTATTTGATAGATAATTTCATCTAAGAGAACTAGAGCATGTTGGGTCTTGTTTAAGTAACGTGATGTAGTGTTTTGGAAACGGAAATTCTTTGGGTGTTGAAGTTAAGGAGAAAATGAATTAATGATGTTGGTAGTACGTGGCCGAAATAACGAATATGGGATGGAATAATGGCTTCAATATCGGCAAGAAGTTTATTAACATTAACATTACGTTAGGAGAATGACAATTTAAACTTGGGATCCAGTGAAATAAGATGTTGAGCATTCTAAAGCATTAATAAATAAACCATTTCTCTTATTACTCAACAAATTAATATCACGGGCAAGGCGCATAAATTAGGACATATTTCGGTTATGAACTTTATTAAATTGAGAATTAAATTGACGTTCAAGCAATACGCGGCAAGCTACAAGCACACTTAAGGTGTGCTAATTAAGTTGGTGAAGTAATTAATATTAGAAAATAGTAATTGAAATTTCTAAATTTAGTATCTTCGACTTTAATCTTAAATTAAAATTGTTATTATTTCTTCTTGAACGTCCTCTTGCTTCCATTGTCAGATTAGGCGTTCGTATTCCTTTGATGTAGCTAGGAATATTTCTCATCTGGTGATTTCTAAGAAGAATGTGTGCGGTTCATCAATCTTGCCAGCTTGAAAAAGATCTCATCCTGAAATGAAGCTGAGACGTACTGACTGTAAATCCATAACATTCAAATTAAGTCGTTATATTATCGGTGTCTCCTTGTCAGCGAATATTGCTAGACAATCCACAAACATGATACATCGAACAACTTCATTAATTCCATAATAGAAGTTTCGATATTTCATGACAGACGAATTCAATTATTTTGCACGTGCCTCTACGTATTTATTTCATATTTTTATTTTTTGGAGATCGTGCGATATTCATAAAACTCCATCATCACGATTAAAACTATTGTATACATAGATTATAGCGTATTTAAAAATATACATGCGGGCATTCGGCCAAATTTAATTAAAAATTAAATCGATCGGCTTTTATCTTTGCAGTTAAAATTATAAAATTTCAATAATAAAAGCAATTATCTCGTTTTTCGTTGTTTATGATTCTTTTTTTTTTTTTGTAAATACTTGTTCGCTCGATTTGACGAATGGAAAAAAAATGAAAATTGCTGGATTGTATATGAACTTTTAGAATTTTTTTCTAGAACAAAATTATTAAACAGAACACATCAGAAAATGCCTAGAAACAATAACCAAAAAATAATGCTAAGATAGCTTAGCTTCCTCGAGGGATGGTTTGGGGAACAGTACCCGGTTTATGTCGCTGCTTCCTGAACGGCAGGCATGCGTTTCTTTGGCACTAGAGGGCGCCAAGAAATGTCGAGTTTGTCGGTTTGAAAGTTATGGTATTAACTGTGAGGCAACAGCGATAGAAGGTAGAGATATGAAAATTACTCTCGAAACCACGCTGATGACGCCGGGTAGGCAGAAACATGTCCGTGTGTTAGTGTATTTTTTCTCTCTCCTTTTATTGCGTTTGCCGTGAATTATTCCATCAATACCATGAGGAAGCTAAGCTATCTTAGCGTTATTTTTTGGTTAACAAAATTATTGTTTGAGTAAGTTTAGAATGTCTAAATTCAAATATTTCAATATTCGGGGCGACAAATTGCTGAAAAAATAAATATGAGAAGTTCAACAGTAAATGACATCATAAAGCGATATCGGACAACTGGAACCATAGAAAATCGTGTTCGTCCTGGAGCATCTAGGAAAACAACAAAAGCTGAAGATTTGAGAATTGTATTATTAAGCAAAGATCTAAAACCGAAAAGTGATCCCGAACTGCATTGTGCCTACAGTGAAGCAAGGGCGTAGTTCTGTGTTAGTGTGGGGATGTTTCTCCTTTGCTGGGACGGGAGATTTATGCAGAGTGCCGGGTGTAATGAGGAAGGAAACTTATTTTGCAATACTCCGGAATCATGCAGTGCCATCAGGATTGCGTATAATAGGCCGTAACTTTACATTCATGCATGACAACGACCCAAAACACACTGCATTAGTGTGTAAGAACTATCTAAAGGAGCAAGAAGAACAACACACCCTGAAAGTAATGACATGGCCCCCACAAAGCCCAGATTTGAACCCGATAGAGTTGTTGTGGGATGAACTGGACAGGAGGATCCGAAAAATATGTCCAACTTCACAAGAACATTTACGGAATATTCTGCAACATGAATGGATTAATATTCCACAATCCATTTTAACAAAACTTATCGAAGGAATGCCTAGAATAGTTCGAGCGGTGATTAACAGCAAAGGAGGTTTTTTCGATGAAAAAGAAATCTAATGTTCAGTATGTTATATTAGGCCAGAATAACTTTTTATTTATTTATTTTTGTATTTTTTTACCTGTACATAATACAATAAAATTGCATTTTGTTTTTAGTTTCGTTTGTTTCTGTAACCTTTTCATGTTTTTTACTAACCGACCGAACTTCTCTGAAAGGCAGTGTACATGTTTTAAAATAGTTAGTTTTATAACGGTATATATACGCGACCTCTTTCATATATTATTCAATTATTTGACGAATACGAATTTATTTAGTGCAAAATTACACCTACACTATGTGTTGGTTGCATACTACATCGCCTGCACCATCAATCATTTCGCTCGGAACGAAATATAATTTAGTTTGGACAGAAGCCGAGGTCGTTATTAAAAGGTGATTACGAAAACTATTCAGACTGCACCGCGTCGTGTGGCGCTTCGGCATTGATTTATGACTTTCCAAAAGGGCTAAAAGAACGTGTTGATGTATGTATGTAAGCAATAATACGTGTGTATATCACATGGAAGCAGGTTATTAAATTTTTATAGCCATACAAAAATACGAAGAAAAAAAATATTATTATTAATTATTACTAATCTAAAGTATAAATAAAATTAGAACATACGGGAGTTAGATATACAGGGTATTCAACATCAACGGTTTATTAACACTGGTCACATTCATCCCTTACTTTCGATCTCGTAGTATTGAAATAGAAAATCGGTAGTGAAGGTTATGCTTGTGTAGTTTGTGTAAAATAATTCCTTCATCGTCGCGCAATGTCGATCATGTATCCATGACGTATCGCTATTTGAGCATGAACACGACCGATAAAAATCGTCTGTTTTATATCCGTTTTTTTTTTGAAAAAACGCATCAGAAAATAATAGAGAACTCATGTTTGTTACAAGAACAATAAGAAAGAACATAGCTACAAAACGGGAAATGAACGCAATATTTTCTCTATGTACATAAAAGCTAAAGAAAACTAATGCATTGCTGATCGGCGGTCGCCGCTAATATCAACTTCGTCCTTTTAGTATGATACGTACTTACTACAACGGATCCAGTCTTGTCGGGACGCACGAAATATCAGCTCTAACCATTATAATAACTAAAACTGTAGCTGTTTTCTCGCATTTTAATAGTTTCAAATACGTTTGATTCGATTACCTTGTGATCTTTCGTAACACAGTGTTTTGTTCAAATTAATTGTTATTGGAAATTTCCTTACCTCTTTAGGTCAGCGAGTTTATTTTGGCGTATAAACAAACGTAAAATAGGAAAAATCTAATGTAAAGTTAAGGATTTTAGTCAACTAAATCAAGTTTACAACGTATCAGTTTTTAGTGTAAAATTATTGGAATCCTGATCATAGGATCATAATATAAGAGTCATGATTTTATCTTATTAGCAAAAGAAAGCTGTTTGTATGAATCGTAAAGCCTGAAAATACTCCATATTTATATTGTGCGATACATTTGACAAGCGACAAGTGACTTTAAGACGCGTAGGGGGTAGAATAGGCACTTGTAAACAATATTTCTTCTCGGAAGAAGGGAAGCACCATTTATGTGATTATATTCACTATCGTTAATGTCCGAAATGTACTTTTAAATAATGATAGCAAGGACTGTGGCGTAGGATGGTAAACAATACATACGTATCGGCACCCTCCGCACCACACAAGCTTAATTTATTATATAGTAATATAATAAAGTGAACAATCAACTTCCGTTCTTAGATAGTTTAATGATTAAAAATAATAAGAAACTGGAAATTGACATCTATAGAAAGGAAACCAACACTAATAGGTACATTATTATTATTCTAACCACTGTGGACAACACAAAATAGCCGCGATTAGCTTCTTAATTAATAGATTGGTTAAATTCCCTCTAAGTAGAAGTAGATTTAACAGAGAACTTAAATTCACAAAAAACGTAGCTATTTATAACGGTTACTCTTCTGTAGAAGTCGATCGCATGCTTAAGAAAGTCCAACATAGGCTTTACGTAAGAAATTCCACTACCTTAACCCCGGTAGAAACTAATAGTAAGAAACTCGTGAAACTCCCCTTTCACGGCATATCGAAAGGCGTGAGTAAGGTTTTGAAGAGTCAAGATATGAACATATGCTTCGGTTCACGCAACGCACTGAAAAATCTTCTCGGTAATCCTAAAGATAAACCGAAAATGGGAGAAGGGTCGGGTATTTATCAAATTGAATGTAGTCACTGTAATAAAGCCTATATTGGTCAAACGAAAAGAGCGATAGAAACTAGATTCAAAGAACATATACGAAATTATCGCTACGGCAGATTGGACGCGTCGAGTGTGGCACAACATATAAATGAAACCGGGCATAGTATTAAATTAGAAAACTTAAAATTGATTAAAAACGTAACGTCGCCGCGAGAATTAAATGCGTACGAGACAGTTTACATAAAAAGTAATAAAAATCTAATGAACCGAGAAAACGGATCGTTGTCGTACTCTGTCCTTTTTGACCTTTTGCAGTAGGCTGGCACTCGTGTATATTTTGGGTCATAAAAGAGATCTTCTCATCCATCTGGCCGTGTTTTTCGCATGTCGTAGTTTAAGACGCGTAGAGAGTAGAATTAGGCACTTGTAAAACAATATTTCTTTTCGGAAGAAGGGATAGTTCATGCATGTTATTTTTCGCACGTCGTAGCTTTAAGGCGTGCAGGAGGTAGAAATAGGCACTTGTAAAGGATATCTGTTCTAAGAAGTCGGGATAGTACATGCATGTTTAGTTTTAGGAAAAGGTTTTTTTCTCACTTCATTCGGTCACCAGTTGATGATGAGGACCATTCGTGTCCTCGAAACGGTCGTCCCGGACTATTTATTATATAATAATATAATATAATAAACTTGTGTGGTGCGGAGGGTGCCGATACTTATGTGTTGTGTACTTTTCAATATAAATAAAATATAATTGCGATGCAAATTTTTGAATCACCATCAATGTGATGCACCTTTATTCAATGTCTTCAACAGCAGTCAAAAAATATAAAATAATATAATAAATGCGAAATAGAAAAAATAATATAGAACACTTGTTTCATTAAGCCACTTTGTAGAACTTGTCCATTTGAAAATCTCGCCTTCGGCTTGTTTTTGGACGCATCTGATAAAATGCCATTTTAAGAAAATTGCTATCTAATGTACTGTTAATGCGTCAACTAGTTTTTTATAAAAAATAAAATTGACGAGTTTCGAGGTTTTTCAAAAAATTGTTAAATAATATCGTACGTTATTTCATCGGCACTATTTTTAGCTAAAATTTACGCACACAATCGATATACGCTACGCCACTTCAATAACATTACGTCAATGTCTGACAATACTGCATACCCTGCCATATATCCTCCCTTTCTATCTTTAGTGATGTCAATCCGTGTGAATGCATTGCAGGCGAACTATCTACTAACTGAATAGGACAGCGGTTATTGTTTCAACGTTTAACGTTTCGAAACGTCACTTCTACGGTCCCATTTCGACGTTTGAAGCGAGATATCAAAAGTGGTCTCGGTTAGCGTAGCGGCACTACCTACAGCAAAGCAGGCTAGCCGATGGCAAAATCGATATCAATTTAGCAGTTTGCGTGAAGGTAATAATTCAAATTAGTTTTCGCGTTTGCAGCGTACGAGGTGGCCTCTTTCTATTCTCTACTTTAACGAACGTTCTATTTAGTTACCTATACCTATGTGTATGTATGTACATTACGAGTCGTAACTGCTGTTGCTGTTTTATTAAATTATAGAAGTCAATAAGCTTTACGGTTGGTGTTGCCCAGTTTTGAATGTATTACTTTACACACCTGGGGTTTAATAGTCAGTTTCACATTTTGCGCTGGGTGTTCTTTGTTTAAGCGTGGAATTTGTGGACATTTCTATATCTTATTTACAGATGAATTAACATTTTACCCCAATACTTCAGCCATAGGTCAATGGTTTCAAGAAAATAAACATTTGCGTAACTCAATGTTCTCAGAAAATAAATATCAGGGTAGGAATTCTACCGAGTCATATTTAGAACTGCTGCAGAATTATATTATTCCTGCAGTACGCAATGTCGCTGGAAATTTTAACGATATTTGGTTTCAGTAAGATAATTGTCCTGCTTCTAATGCGAAAGTTGTTTTAGAATTCATTTCCTTGCATTTTCCGCACACTACGGCATTTGGGCGGTTACATCTCATGACTTAACGCCTATTGCACTGAAAAAAAAGGTACGTAAATTACTATAAAAAAAGTAATTTTATTAAAATTGGTCCAATAAACGAGTTTTTTTTAATAAATGGCGGTTTATTGTGTCGATGAACATGTACTTTCGTATACACATTATATAATAAACGGATTTATTGACATCTACTAATGGCTAATGAAAAATCTTTAAAGTTTGTTTCACTTCTCACAAAGTAAGTTAATAAACGTATATTTATTATATTAACAAACAGGTTTTAATTTGATAACCGTAATTCATTGTTATTAGTTAATGTAATATTGCTTTTATTGCTTTAACAAAACGAAATCTGCAAACGAGATTTATTGAATTTGTTTTTCCTGTATGGCTTCTTTCTTTGATACTTGATGGAAACTCTCTATCTACAGACACTGCCGTTCAGAGAAGTTCGGTCGGTTGGTAAAAAACATGAAAAGGTTACAGAAACAAACGAAACTAAAAACAAAATGCAATTTTATTGTATGTACAGGTAAAAAAGACAAAAATAAATAAATAAAAAGTTATTTTGGCCTAATATAACATACTGAATATTGTTTTTTTTCATCGAAAAAACCTCCTTTGCAGTTAATCACCGCTCGAACTATTCTAGGCATTCTTTCGATAAGTTCTGTTAAAACGGATTGTGGAATATTAATCCATTCGTGTTGCAGAATATTCCGTAAATGTTCTTGTGAAGTTGGGCATATTTTTCGGATCCTCCTGTCCAGTTCATCCCACAACAACACTATAGGGTTCAAATTTGGGTTTTGTGGGGGCCATGTCATTACTTGCAGGGTGTGCTGTTCTTCTTGCTCCTTTAGATAGTTCTTACACACTAACGCAGTGTGTTTTGGGTCGTTGTCATGCATGAATGTAAAGTTACGGCCTATTGTACGCAATCCTGATGGCACTGCATGATTCTGGAGTATTGCAAAATAATTTTCCTTCCTCATTACACCCTGCACTCTGCATAAATCTCCCGTCCCAGCAAAGGAGAAACATCCCCACACTAACGCAGAACTACGCCCTTGCTTCACTGTAGGCACAACGCAGTTCGGGATCACTTTTCGGTTTTAGATCTTCGGATATAAACTCGTCGATTTTGCCCAAAAACCTCAAACTTTGACTCGTCACTCCAAAGCACGTGTTTCCAATCATCTAACGATCAATCTAGATGAGAACGGGCCCACTGTAGCCGTTTTGCTCTGTTGCCCTGACGTAATAAGGGTTTTCGAATGGCAATGCGTCAATGAAGGTCCGCTTGTTGAAGTCGACGTTTTACCGTACTCGCCGAAACTTGTTCTTCACGGCCGCGATTGACTTCGGCTGCTATTTGTGGCGCTGTTAATTTTCTATTGCGTTTGCTTAATAATACAATTCTCAAATCTTCAGCTTTTGTTGTTTTCCTAGACGCTCCAGGACGAACACGATTTTCTATAGTTCCAGTTGTCCGATATCGCTTTATGATGTCATTTACTGTTGAACTTCTCATATTTATTTTTTCAGCAATTTGTCGCACCGAATATCCTTCTTCAAACAGCGTAATAATGCGTGAACGTTTTTCTACACTGGTAGGCTTGCCACGTGCCATTTTGAAGTAAATTTTCTTAAAACTTTCGCGCAAAAACGACAGATGCACACCAACACACGTTTAACAGTAAAATGAAGCAAATTTATATCTTTACGCTTTTGATAAATAAACAAGAATGATACGGCGGTATGTTTCCTAAATGTATTGTTCGTTTTTAATCCCCAAACGATCCGTTTTAAAAGATCGGTACTTCCGAGAAATTCTTGGAATGATAATAAAAGAGACTTTATTGTGGTTGTCGCAATATTTGTAGTTTACATAATAATTTATGGCTTTAGTCGCTTAGAAAAGAGTGTATGCTTAATATTTTTCTGATTTTATGTATTAATAATTGTATACAGTGTGATATAATAGATTTTTATTGTATGCCCGAACTTCACTGAACGGCAGTGTACATTGGCATAATATTAGACGAATTACCAATGCGAATTACACAGTATTTCACCAGTAACTCTTGTTAATGTACGTAGAGGGTTATATGATAGATGGTTACTGTGAAGGAAGAGGCTGACGCATTTTGAAAATATATTAAATAATTTTTAGAATTTGTTTTTATTTTTTCCAGAATTTGATTCTCCGGTTTGCTGTTTGCCGAGAACCAGGAAAATTTGTTTCAAGAACAGTTATTCTTGCACTTTCAAACGGATTTAATTAACCTCACATAAATCTAGTATAAACAACTTTTGAATTTTCGTTATGCTGTTGTTCATTCTTTTAACGCCAAAATGATATCTGTCACATTTTTACATCCAAAATGAAGAAACCTTACAGGCAAAACTTGCGCAGTCAGTTAATATACATAGACTTAAACATTCACAATAACTATAATTCACGTCATGAAGGGTTATTTTTTTATTTTATTACGGATCTTAGACATCGCCTTTTCTTGTATAACATCGTCTTCCCAAGTATGTTCATAACATTCTAGATGGCGTGTTGAACACGAATACGAGAAAATACCACCATCCACTGAAAATAAACGTTTCTCGTTCTTACTTTTATTATTTCTCCTATGTCATTGCATGATTTTTTTTCTGGTCCTCTTTCTCTCCTTCCTGCTTTTCTCTTTTTCCTCTGATGTACCCGCACCAAAAACAGACCGCTTTATTTATAGCAAAATCGATATCTCAAGTTACAAATTGCGTTACATTTATTATTTCGGTACAAACTTATGTTCTTCTCTTCGATAACATCACGGTTTCATGTAGCCGGGGAGGCAGGTTAATGTTGCCCGGCCTCGAGGAAAATTTATGAGGTTGTTATACGTTAAATGACGACTATTTGGTCTGGCACGCTCTTCTTGTGCGAGTACGATTTCTGGCGAAGATGATTGTCAATGTTCTACGTCCGCGCTTCTTTTGTGATGTTAAATTAAATAATTAAAACGTATAGATTACGTTTTGTTCGACAATATTTCTTCATTTCCTGATTGGATATTACATTTTATCAATTTCGCCAATCGATTTTACAGCGAATCACAACTAATGATATTTGGGAATTAGAAGTAATTGACACTCACCGCTTTAAATGAAAGTTTACACGGTTACAGGGGTTTACAGATCAATTTAGTGTAAAAATGGTGGTAATTCTGTTAGGTGCTCAGGCGCCTATTTTTGGGCTGAAACTCTTTTTGCTATTTGGGTCTTTGAACTTTGAAACCATAAAATGTTTACTTCGAGTGGGTTAATTGGTCACTAGAATATAAGTTTTTTAGAAACTTAATAACAGCTGCAATCAAGCGTGAAAAGTCTTATTAGCAACACAGATTTAGAAATGCGAATCGTAAAACACCTTGGAATGACTTACGTGATCGGAATATTTACAAAAAAACCCGCCACGATTGCCTCTCTTAGATGTAAGGGGACTAAATGATCGTTTTATTTCGGCGCCGAATTCCTTCTTGTTGTCTGATCTTTAGTTATTTAATTCCTATAACTCCAACGTAATTGGCTGGGCGTTGGTTTTTTTTCTCCTTCCTTAATACCAGTGAAACAGAGGTTGCTTCCAAAGTATCTTCAAAATCAGTTGGAGCAGATGGCATCTTTTTAGAAATGCTATTATTGAGTTGCCGTATTGCTCTTCCAATCTTAAGACAGTTTAAAATTTTGTCTTCAATTCAGTGTCTTCTCTTTTGACTAAGAGCCCTGTCAGCAGCGATCTACGATAGATCATTTTTCAACATTTTACTTGTTAGTCTTACCTACTCTTCAGTTTGGTTTCCGTCGAGGATTTACATGTACATTAGCTTTCTATTGTCGATGACATCATATCTGCAAGTGACATTGATAAGTTAACGATAGTGATTCTGTTAGATTTCTCCAAGGCATAGGTATTGTTCACTACACCCGTTTAGAAGAGCCTTGCTTTTTTTATGCCTATTTGTTTGGTAGTTGCTGATTGTCGCGTGTCGGATTGGGCAGAAAGACCACCTACGACTGTCTGAGTAGGCTGGCGTAAGTATCATCATTTATAATGAATACAATGTAGTAATTTTATTTTTTTAGGAACACAGCAGAGAAAGGAGTCCAGGATGAAGACTCTGAGGCCCACACAACCAAAAAATGGTACTGGAGGAAGGTGGACCAAAGTCCAGAGCAACAGCGACACCGTATCACTCGACGTCGAGTTGCTGCGGAGAGTCCGCTGAAAATGTTCGTTGCAGTTGAGAATGAAACGTTCGAAAGGAATTCTACGGCTTATCAACCTGGAACTTGTTTCTACACAATCTGATATGCTTTCTTATACGCTCGTGTTACTTTGTAGTTCAAATATGTAAATATTCTATTAAATAGGGATCGTGATAATATTTGTATAGTATATAGTTCTCGTTCTCAATAAGTTGTAAGTTTATTAAAGTACAATGGACAACAAATTTGAGTTTATTTGTTGTATCTTGTTTGAAAATTGCATTTTTTTTTGTTAATTTTTGGGCGTTGAATACAAAAATGACAATGAAATTAAGAACTTACCTCTAGTTTTCAAGCACAAGTATGTTTATTTTACGTTTAACAAAATAATAAAAAATAGATACTTTTACACTTTTAGTCACTAAATGTGCCGTCTTTTTGCTATTCTTTTGTGACTTGTTTCTGGAGCATCTATAATAAGAGTCCAACAGTAATCACCAAGCATTCAAGTATTCCAGTTTCCCTGGTACCTTTTCTCCATTGCTGATATATCCTAATGGAAGCGTTCGCCCTGCTCATCACTTACAGCTCAGCAGTTTCCAGGAAAGAAGTCTAGGTGTGAGGGTAGGAAATGGATCTTTAGAGACATACTGCAACCCATTTTTTGATACGATGACAGCAGATTTTCAATCAGAGTAACGTAATTGTCAAATTTTTTATTTCCCCAGAAATTGATGACCACGAGGCGAAAGTCATTCCAAGCATTTTTTGCAATGTCTGTTAGAGTGCCGTCAAAATATTCGTTTTTCACAATATTTCGAATTTGTGGCCCAACAAAAATACCTTCTTTAATTTTTGCTTCACTTGGCCTTTGGGAATTTCTGATCTCTTCGTTCTGTAGCTGCTTATTATACTCAAATACGGCTTCTAGATTTTTAGAGAATATTCGAGAGTTTCTTATTCAATTCCATAATAATCACGATAGTGGGGTTTGTCATTTGTTTGTATATAGGGGCTGTTCAGTGCAAGGCAGACATGTTAATATTTAGGGTCACATGAAATGACGTATCTCTAAAACTTGAACTAATATTAAAAAGATAAGTTTATTTTCGGTTTCAGCACACCAAAAATAGTCAGATTTAGCCGATTTTATTTTAGATACATTTGGTCCAGTGTTAGTCGCAAAATAAATTTCAACAATGTAATAAATATATAAATACATATTTTTTTTATTAGAAATGTTTTAATGTGTCCTGCGGACACAGTACACCAGCTGCCCTTGTGAATAATATACAGTTTCTTTTGTTTACGGCGCAGTAATAAAAAAAGCTGTTGAGATCGTCACAATTCCTTTAAAGGGAAGTCTGATGGTTACAAATATCCTTTATATACGACATTGAAACCGCAAGTTGAAACTTAATCCCAATAACGAATTTTGTCAAGCGCAGCGAGTTTTGATAAATTATTTTAGGCATTGCTCGATGACCAGCGTTACGTACAGGTGGCGCTTAATTGAATATGCCTAATTAATATTAACGTTGTATACCATTACTCAAAACGAACAAAGCGCAATGCAAACGCACTTGTACAGTTAGTATGCACATACCATATATCACGTCAGTTGGATTACTCATTTACGTTGTGCATAGTAAAGATGGACAATAATAATGCAATATGAATCTTTTCAGGACGTGAAATATGCAAATGAAATTATACTTGTTACTATGATGAATCTGCAGATTATTTTAGTTCATTGAGGAGATTTTCATGTAATATACGATTCGGATAATCATTTCAAGTTGATTTAAGACAATTTGAACTGTATTATACAAGAATTCCTTAAAGTCTAGACGGGATTTTAATACTTTATCCTTTTCAAGCTGGAGTTTTTTGCATTACTAATTTATATGGCAATTGTTAAGGACAGTGGCGCATTTTTTCGTAAGTTACCAAGAGAGACCAGTTAGGGATGGGAAAGGTGTAACATTCATGCATCCGTCTTGTACAGTCGACATGGGTTGACGCCGAAGCTTCAGAAATGCGGAGAATGTCTAATAGGCGAATCCAACGTTCTTCATTATTCTTTTGGAAAATTATTAACAACAAAACACCGTCTCATCTTTATGGGAGGATTTAATCGATGTTTGAACGGAGCTTTTCTTACAATTGTGCAACAACTTGGAACAATCTAAATTTCCCGATGCTTCAATTTCCATTATCATCTGTTCTTAAACAAAGTCTAAAGGTTGCGCTATTAAATAAAGTGAAAAATTTTGCTTGTACGGTAGATGATGTGAACAACATTTTGTTTATATTTGACGACACACTCTCCCAAAGCTGGTCAAACCGTACGTGATGACTCCCGCGCAGCTGGCAAATACGTTATTTTTGTCGCTTCCACAGACATGCCATGCAATAAGTTGTATCGTTTTAATTGTTAAGGACTTAACATTTTATTTTATAAATGTAACCATTTTTATTTATTTTAAATTAATATTTTGTTTGTGTCTATTTTATGAAAATTGAATGTTTCTTTTGTTTTGCGTTGTATAAATTTATATATTCCATATTTAGCATCATTTAAACTTTAACGTGTGCGCATTCAATGTAAAAATACGTATAATTTCTTATAAAGTTCGCAAATATTTAAAATTGGTCAATGTTCTAATTAAAAATATCTTTAATAGTCATTTATTATATCTGTTTGATGAAGCTCCTGCTAATTCATGTATTATATAGTAATATAATAAGTAGTCCGGGACGGCCGTTTCGAGGACACGAATGGTCCTCATCATCAACCAGTGACCGAATTCGGTTACCGGTTTTAATATAGTATCATGTCTTCTATTGTTTCCTTAGAAAACCTAAGCCGCATATTAAAATCTGTTATCAACATTTTGCATTATTTCTTTGGCGGTATACTTTCGGTCTCGACAGGATGTTAACTAATTCCATTAAAGCTTGTTGTTAGGTGCAACCGTGGTTGGTGCAACTGAATTTTATTTTGAGTTACTAATCAGAGTTAAGGTTTTAACATACCTCCGTGCATAAGAGTTGCAACATTTCTAGTTTTTAAAATAATACGAAGTTCATGATTTTTTATGCCATTACAAAATGGGTTTATCGCGATTTATTCGTTAACAGACCACGTCCCCCTTAAGCCAAAGGAGATCCTTAAGAGATCAATTTCACTACCAAAGTTAGCAATTGATTTGTCGTGCTGCTACGCTTGGTGTAACCGGTTGGAAAGACTAATAAGCGATTTGTTGCTAACGAAATTTTCCCTAATATCTCTTATTAAAGAATTCATGGGATCATAACTCTTATTTAATCGAACTTTCACATTCTCAAAACGACGCGTCTTTGTTAATAATTTTGCGTCATCAGGGTTTATCAATTCTGAATACAATATAATTGAATCTATTAATTGTTTCGTAGCTTTAGTTCCATCCATTGATGCTGTTAAGGACTTAACATTTTATTTTTTGTTTTATTTTATTTTATAAATGTAACCATTTTTATTTATTTGAAAGTAATATTTTGTTTGTGTCTATTTTATGATAAATTGAATGTTTCTTTTGTTTTGCCTTGTATAAATTTATATATTTCATGCTTAGCATCATTTAAACTTTAACGTGTTAACGCATTCAATGTAAAAATACGTTTAATTTCTTATAAAGTTCGCAAATATTTAAAATTCGTCAATGTTCTAATTAAAAATTTCTTTAATAGTCATTTATTATATCTGTTTGATGAAGCTCCTGCTAATTCATGTATCAGATCGAGCGCTACGTAAGGAACGTCCGCCAGTTACCGCCGGTAACGTACACTTACGTACAAGTTATCGAAACTTCGTCGGAAGTCGAACGTACGAACTACCACGACTGCCTGCCTTCTCTCGTTCGCTTGTAAGTCACGCAGCGCTCAGACCCGCACTATCGTTGGTTTCTGCTTTTTTTTTCGCTTATACATGGGGACAGCAGCTCGGAGCAAGATACTAGAGGTGGTGTATCAAATAAGTACACGAAATAACGAAATAACAGACGACTAGCGGCATTATTCTTCAAACTAGGAGAATGTAACAGATGCTAAGAAGCCTGAAGCGGTTTTTAGTTTAAAACGTTCACCCATTTTTGAATTTATTCTATCCTGGAGCATATCATTAATTATACTTTCAAGATTTTTTACACAAAGCTTTAGTTCGTTAAGTGTATCTACACTCTTTATATTTAATCCAACTACTAATTTTAATTTATCTAATTCTAAGAGTTTCTTCTTCGTTACTTTCTCGTTTTCTCGTCTGCCTTGGTTATCTTTTATTAAATTACTTCTAACTGCCCTTAGACTATCGTATAAATTCCCAAATGTCTCTATTGTCGCCATTAAATGAAATCCGCTTTACGAACCTGATTATTATAGTTTTCATACTTGGACATTTCACTTGTTCACGCTCACACCCCGGGAGGGAGCTCGTGCTTTTCTTGTGGGGGTTATTTCCTGTCTTATCTTCCTTTCCATTCCTTCTTTAGAAAGACGCCAGACGAAGCTAAAGCCAAGCTAATTGCTCCGGCTAGTTCCCACATTGAAAGTTGGGTTTCTCCTCCTGTTGTACCGCTAGCAAATAGCGGATATTTTAACAAAACCTCTTGCTCAAACTTGATTTAAACATTTAGAGATAAGCTAGTTTGTAAAAGAATAAAAAGATTTAAAGTGTTTATATTCAATTGAGGAATTTAATTGTCAATGTGTTAAGTAAAAATAATAATAATTAAATAGGTAAATTGATAGTGCTATTAAAAAAAAGATACATAAAGTTGAAGTTAACATGAATGCATTATCTTTTTTTTTTTATGTAAATAAAATACATTCATTATTAAAGCAAGTATTTTCGTCACTCACAATAAAACGCAAAGCAACTTTGTAAAAGAAAATCTACGTATATTAATTTTCGCTCTGTAACATTCCTTTTACGCACACGGTACACACATAAATCCTGATTTCATATCCCATTTCCATAAGCCGAAGGATTACCCTTTCCGTCTCGAGCATTCGACATGACTAAAATATTTTGGGATGACTTACATTTACTTATTATTCGAGTACATTTCCCTTTTACTTCGCGGATTAGGCCCGAATGCTGAAAGACATTCTCAGGTAGGCATTCAATCCTATATACCTATCACTCTCTATCACCGTTGGGTATAAGATTACACGTAGAGATAAAGATGTCATAATAACGTAAAGATTTAATCTGAGACGTTGGCCCTTTTTCTCCTTTTGGGTCCTAAAAGTTAAACGATATCGGATAAAGGATTTGCGTGATGTCTCTTGTACGACTTCTGGGTATTAGAGATAAATGGATTGATTCCAAACGCCGCCTAGTAGCCGGGCTAGACACTAACGTGGATAACCAAGTATTGATATACATATATACATCATGTTACTTAATCCTTATCTGTGGGTACAATTTTGTTTTATATGCTCATCTGGTTAGTCGCGTATATCTTATTCGATTCGAACTACAACGGAACAAAATTGTTTTCCAATACTTTATCGAAATGCCAAGCCTTTCCGTTTATTCCATTTATTCCATGATTTATTTTGTTTTCTCTGGAAAGTATCGTCCTTTCTTAATCCAAGTATTAGCGTGTGGCTCAGAGAATATTGCGTACCTACGCCCTCAGGTGTATGTTTGCCCATCTGAGCATTTCGTAAATTTGGAGGACTCCGGCAAACTACATAAGAGAGTTGCGAGCTCGAAGGTCGGTTTGATACTAACTACTTAGCAAACTATGCATTACACCATTTGTAGCAATATTGATGAAAATGGTTTGAGTATACAGGATGTTTGTTTTACCTACACATTACTGAACGGTGATTGTAGGTAATGTGTCCATAGTAGCAATATCATCTAATTTGGTTAATTCACTACTTTAGCTTTATCTCAGAAACTGTGAGACTTTGTATAATGGTAGTTTGGGTTAAATAAGTTCCAAATCAACTCACCAACCACCTCCTTTCAGATATTTGTCGATGAATCAAACGCTTTGTATGATCAAGATCATTTATTAGGGAAGAATGAAGCTTTTCGTTGGATAGCTGTTGATGACGTCTGAGTCTAATTCTAAGACGGGAAACAGTAAGTTTGTGCATTTAAATAGGCTTCGATAATGGAATCGTCTGGACAGATAAATGATTTATGTACAAACTCACTCATTTTCATTTTTAAATTCATAATAACCCTTAGTTTTGGAGATACTGATTTACCCAATACGCGATCGTTCAGGATCACAATTCCATTCCCGTATTTTTTTCTTAGTATTTCTCACATTTTGATAAATGGTGAAGAAGAAATACAGGGAAAGTAAAATAATTTTCTTAACTTATTTAGCTCTCCTACAATTATTTGGATTGCTGTAATACTGAATAGCAAAAACCCTTTAATTTTTGTCAGATAATTTTCTTAATGTTTATTAAATATTAAACCAGCATGTTCTTTTACTCATCTATCAGGCACTACACCACCTCTGTGAATTATCCTTAGTTTTCAGCACAAAATCGTTCCTACAACGTTATTGCAATTATCTTTCCTCAGGATCTCCGGATTTTTTTTACTGTAATAAATCGTCGAGAGCGGTAAGAAATGAAAATATGCGAGATACACGAAACCAGGAAAAAGGATTCTTACCTGCAACACAAAACGTACACAAGTATTCGCCAACACAACAATAAATCCATCAAGACTGAGGGGCTAACAAGGAAATACAAATAAGTATATCTCACCGATTTAAATGAAACTTCGTGATTTTATAGGTCCATGTAATGTAAAAACAACGGTAACTCCTTAGGTACCCGATCTCACACCGTTGGAGTGTAAAGCACCCGAAGCTCAACACTACCCTTCGCTGTTTGACTCAATAACTCAAAAATTATAAGAGCTATATATATCAACTGCTTTGCGTGTCATTAACGATGTTTAAGGAAGTAACCCTAGACCTCCTTATTTTTTCGCAAATTTCTTATTTGTATAAAAAAAAATCATAAGCGATGTGCTACAATGTCATACAATAAAAATCTATTATATCACACTGTATAAAATTATTAATACATAAAATTAGAAAAATATTAAGCATACACTCTTTTCTAAGGGATTAAAGCCATAAATTATTATGTAAAGTAGAAATATTGCGACAACCACAATAAAGTCCCTTTTATTATCATTCCAAGAATTTCTCGGAAGTACCGATCTTTTGAGACGAACATACATTTAGGAAATATACCGCAGTATCATTCTTGTTTATTTATCGCAGGCGTAAAGATATAAATTTGCTTCATTTTACTGTTAAACGTGTGTTGGTGTGCATCTGTCGTTTTTGCGCGAAAGTTTTAAGAAAATTTACTACAAAATGGCACGTGGCAAGCCTACCAGTGTAGAAAAACGTTCACGCATTATTACGCTGTTTGAAGAAAGATATTCGGGGCGACAAATTGCTGAAAAAATAAATATGAGAAGTTCAACAGTAAATGACATCATAAAGCGATATCGGACAACTGGAACTATAGAAAATCGTGTTCGTCCTGGAGCATCTAGGAAAACAACAAAAGCTGAAGATTTGAGAATTGTATTATTAAGCAAACGCAATAGAAAATTAACAGCGCCACAAATAGCAGCCGAAGTCAATCGCGGCCGTGAAGAACAAGTTTCGGCGAGTACGGTAAAACGTCGACTTCAACAAGCGGACCTTCATGGACGCATTGCCATTCGAAAACCCTTATTACGTCGGAGTAACAGAGCAAAACGGCCACAGTGGGCCCGTTCTCATCTAGATTGGTCGTTAGATGATTGGAAACACGTGCTTTGGAGTGACGAGTCAAAGTTTGAGGTTTTTGGGCAAAATCGACGAGTTTATGTCCGAAGATCTAAAACCGAAAAGTGATCCCGAACTGCACTGTGCCAACAGTGAAGCAAGGGCGTAGTTCTGTGTTAGTGTGGGGGTGTTTCTCCTTTGTTGGGACGGGAGATTTATTCAGAATGCAGGGTGTAATGAGGAACGAAAATTATTTTGCAATACTCCAGAATCATGCAGTGCCATCAGGATTGCGTATAATAGGCCGTAACTTTATATTCATGCATGACAACGACCCAAAACACACTGCGTTAGTGTGTAAGAGCTACCTAAAGGAGCAAGAAGAACAGCATACCCTGAAAGTAATGACATAGCCCCCACAAAGCCCAGATTTGAACCCTATAGAGTTGTTGTGGGATGAACTGGACAGGAGGATCCGAAAAATATGCTCAACTTTACAAGAACATTTGCGGAATATTCTGCAACATGAATAGATTAATATTCCACAATCCGTTTTAACAAAACTTATTGAAAGAATGTCTAGAATAGAGGTTTTTGCGATGAAAAAAAAATATAATGTACATACAATAAAATTGCATTTTGTTTTTAGTTTCGTTTGTTTCGTTAACCTTTTCATGTTTTTTATCAACCGACCGAACTTCTCTGAACGGCAGTGTACAACAATGAATAAAAGACGCAGATTGCTATAGAATGATTTTATTAAGAGAAAATGTGAGTGTGTACTACTACGATGCAAATTGCATATAAATTTTGTACTTTGGTAGTAAAGAATGATAGGTAATACAATTTAGAAGATGTATCATTAATCGACTGCTTGAAATAGTTGCTATTGGATTCCTGGAGTGGTCATTATTCGAGTGATGTCCAAAATTTAATTCCGACGGATAAAACAGCTTCAATGATGAAAGATCTAGACTTCTGCGGTTTTAGAATATGGAAAAATTTTGTGGGAACATTTTCAGATGAAGAACAACTTATGCTAGCAAAGAAACAATATTACATATTCAGTTATAATCTTTAATTCACAATCAATTGTCATTGCCAAGGTTCTTCGATCTATTTAAATAAGTATATAAGTGGATATATCACTAAACGCCCACCACTAAGCTTTTACTACCAAAAGTCTACGCAAAAGTACACCAAAATGTAGAATTTGTGGCAAGCTTGCGTTCATTCGTTGTGCATGGTGTAAGCAATTCCTTTGCTTTTAACATTCCTCCGTTATCGGAGTAACTATGTAGCGTAACTATTATAAGCAATCAATCTATGAACTGTATTCCACATCAGTTATTATTTTTTTACACACAAGAATATTTCGTGGCAGTACATTTTAGTGTAATATTTGTTGGGACTAGCAGCGCAGTGCTGAGCGCGTTGGGCTACCAGTCTCGCGGTACTGGATTCGAACTTCGGGCCCGCAGGGCCAAATTTGGCAAATACTAAGGGTGAACATCTTAAGACGCTATACGGATGCAGGCGTAATAGTAACTCATGGCCATGGGCATTGATTATATACAGTACGTCATCGGTTATAGCGGCAACTCCGGTATAACGTCATGATCTTTTTGGTCCCTGGAATTACCTATAGTAGACAACCTAAAAAACATTGCATATAGCGGCATCAAATTCTGGTGAACCTCAGGTTTAACGTCAATTGAAATATGTATGTACATATGTAGGCAATAACCACTGGAAATTTCCGTATTATCGGCATTTACCAGAGGTACTTTGTAAGAAATAACAACGACCTCATTTCTTAGAATTCATAAATCATCTAACCATACAGTACTATGTAACTTACAGTTGCAGATATGCGATTTATAAGCCGCTCCTAAAGAAATTCTTAATGTGATTTTTGAACAATTATCAATCTTTCTTCAGTTGTCGTCTGCATAAATTTGATTGCGTTTATTGCGGTTGGAAATTTGATTCTTAAAATGCCCGGTTTTTTAAAGTAAAGTCCTTACGTTGGACGATAAAGTGGCCGTTATGAATGCTATCGAGACTGGTAAGAAAATAGCGCACGTATGCTGGGAATTTGCCTGGCTAACTCTACCGTGGGAACATATTCGCGCCATCGTTAGGAACATGTCAGGAACAGGAAAACTGTTTAAATCTTGTCTGTTGTACCTCTCATAGTTTCTGAATTATTAAATTAAACAGCGAAGTGTAGAGTATGCGTTTCTTTGGCACTAGAGGGCGCCAAGAAATGTCGAGTTTGTCGTTTGGAAAGTTGTGGTATTAACAGCGATACAACGAGCGAAGCAACAAAAATACTCTCGAAACCACGCTGATGACGCCGGGTAGGCAGAAACATGTCCGTGTGTTAGTGTATTTTTTTCTCTCACCTTTTATTGCATTTGCCGTGAATTATTCCATCAATACCACGAGGAAGTTAAGCTATCTTAGCATTATTTTGTGGTTAGCGAAGCGTAGTGTTGAATTTGGGGAATTTTACACATCGTTTGGGCAGCTAAAGGAGTTACCATTGTTCTTATACTACATCGGCATATACATCCACAAAGTTTCATTTAAATCGACCAAATACACATGCCTGGGTTCCCTTGTAAATGGAGCTTTTTTCCCTAGTCATCAGATTTCCATTGCTTTTCATATAAATGGTTTCGTAAGCGTCTAATTCTTGAAGTGAAGTGACGGCCTTAATTAGTTTTAGGTTTTCTAATTTAATATGCTCACGTTATCGTTTATGTGTTCTATTATACTCGAAGATCCCTTCATAGCAGTAATGGGCTATAGATTTCTTTGAATCTGACGCATGCCTATCGCCCCTTTCGTTTGTTCGATATAAGTTTTATCACAGTTACTACATGTAATTTTGGAAATTTTCAGTCTTTCCTTCATCCTTTTAAGAAGGTTTCTGAGTATATTTCGCGAACTGAAACACACGTTCATATCTTATCCCCTAATAATAACTAACTAATACCGTTCAATATTGCACGAAATATAAGTTTCACGATTTTCTTATCGCAGTGATAACACTTGTACAAAACTGCATTTATTCTGTATAATACTAAAGAATTAATCAGCACAACCCAAACTTGAAACCGCTTGCAAAACATTCCGCCAAAAACTCCCAACACCTTCTCAAAATTAAGGAAGATGAATTGCCAAAACCAAACGAACTTAACAATGTGAAATTTAACAGTTGACGTCACTAAGAAGAACTTTACAGTGTAATCTTGCATTCGTCTCCGTCTGCATACACCTATGCATGGTTTCTGCTTTTAATCCGTATACAACCTTTTGCGGGTAGAGAGTACACAAGGAAGTAATGTCTGCGAATTTCCCGTGGGGAAACTCTGCCATCGAGATCCGCCACATACTACCCTTCTCTTCTGTTTACCCTTCCCACACTTACGTTACTTCGCGTCAAGGCGATATCCTTCATTGTTCTGAAGCTGTTCCGTGCGCTAGGAAGCTGACGTGAAACGAATAAAAAGTTGAACGCGTATAATGGAGAAGTGTATACTAGATACACGATGTTATAGTGTAACTGAGTCCTCGGGGGATCTACGTTAGTGTTTCGAAGTCGTTTAGCGTAGGGATGTAATGTATGTGCATTGTGCACCGATTTAATGCAACAGAAAACGGAATAGAAAGATGTAGCGCTTTCTTCGCTCGATATTTATTTCTTCTTCAATCAAGATTGGTTTTAAAATAAAAAGTATGTATATACATACATATATAGAGAACGTTTGCTTTTATATAGAATATATCGCGATGCTTCGAGATAATAATAAATAAGATTTCGCATACGAAATATGTATGCCTCAGGCAAACGCGTGTCGAAATATACTTTGTTATAACATGAAACATTTCATTATTTACTGTTAGTACTCCTGAACATTGATAATCAGAGCTCCTAACATGTACGTACAGTAAGCAAAATAAGTTACGTTTTCACCCGTCCGCTACCGTCAAATAACAGGCTTCAGGTGTCGGAAAACGAAGAACACGGATAAATGTAACCAAAAAATAATGCTAAGATAGCTTAGCTTCCTCTGGTATTGATGGAATAATTCACGGCAAACGCAATAAAGGGAGAGAGAAAAAAAATACACTAACACACGGACATGTTTCTGCCTACCCGGCGTCATCAGTGTGGTTTCGAGAGTTTTTTTCATATCTCTACCTTCTATCGCTGTTGCCTCACAGTTAATAAGAAGTTGAAAGTTGTGGTATTAACTGTGAGGCAACAGATAGAAGGTAGAGATATGAAAAATACTCTCGAAACCACGCTGATGACGTAGGATAGGCAGAAACATGTTCGTGTGTTAGTGTATTTTTTTCTCTCTCCCTTTATGGCGTTTGCCGTGAATTATTCCATCAATACCATGAGGAAGCTAAGCTATCTTAGCATTATTTTTTGGTTATTGTTTCTAGGCATTTTCTGATGTGTACGGATAAATGTAGTTCGACATTTTTTACACTGTTTTCATTGGTGGAGTTTTAGTCTACGGCTCGCAATTTCATACATAGATTTTTCCTTTTACTTTCATTGAGTCCGTGCCATTGCCATATTGTAAGTATTATCTGTATAGTAGTATCAACGAGGGAATAATAGTAAATTAGCTTCAGCACATTCATTCATTGCAGACAAAATGAAATTAGCAAGTTTATTAGTACATAGACACAAGTGAACGCAGTTAAACTGAAATGATGAACTATGATAAGCAAGGAGCCATTAAATTTTAATTAGGGTCCACTTTATTGTAGTCTTACTGCCTGCATAGGTATATTTCCACACGTCAAGACACAGTCCACTATACAGAAAGTTATATTGATATTCGCACGGTACG
This sequence comes from Oryctes borbonicus, assembly GCA_902654985.2. Lineage (NCBI taxonomy): Eukaryota > Metazoa > Arthropoda > Insecta > Coleoptera > Scarabaeidae > Oryctes > Oryctes borbonicus. The sequence continues at coordinate 24,207 of CACRWG010004364.1, forward strand.
GTAGACATAACATAATTTGCTAACTGTACATCGTTGAATCTTTACGTGTACGAGTTTGGCTATTCACTTTAACACATTTATGACCCTGATGAAGCTTAAAAAATATAAAATTTGTATTCTTATTCGACTGTTTTTTCCAAGTGCTTTTTTAAGCGGAAGCTTTTTCATTTACTCGGGGGTTACATTTGATGCCATGATCACATTATACAGCACTGCTATAGAAAAGTAACTGGCGTAGAAATTGCGGTACTAACTAGATTTCTATGGGTGTTTGTATGCATAGGAAAGATGAGTTATGCCGTGCCATGTCTGGGCTCCGAAAATTGTATCCTCCTTAAAATCTATCATCCTTATTAACGAGCAACATAATAAGGTGCTGTTGAGCCAAAACTAAAGGTTTCAGAAATATTAAAGATTTTTTGAGCAGTTGGCGGATGTATGTAGATAGAAGCGAATTTCGAACCCCAAAAAGATCTAATGCCAACGTACCATGCGATCCTGAATTGCTAATGGGACATTCTGTAGGTTTACAATAAATGTAATTTTAAACAGCAATCAGCCTTCATAGGAAGAAAAAAGAGTTATGTGGTGGTCTATTTGAAATAGCCAAATTGGTGTAAACCTTCGCTACCTATCACCGTAAGTGGCAGAAATGTCGAGATATTAACTGGGTAGACCCCATTGGTGTCGGTAATCTGTCATATTCACACATTTCTCCTCTCAATTCATACAGTTCCAGATATAGATAATTACAGCTCACGATGAGGCACTCTCTTGCCCTTATTTTACTCTCGCATCCTTCGAATCCTTCGCAAGTCTTACGTGTTGTTTTCAACTTCGCAGTTGTTGTGAACTTTCTCCCTCTGTTTTGGCCTGTTTTCTCCCCTTATTTTTCCTCGTTGGTTTGTTGGTAAGTCGGTCGGCTGATTTATCGAGGGCAAGCGTGGAAAATCGATTGTAAATTGGAGTTGGAGGAGGAGGATCGGGAAATGGGGACGGGGGTGGTTCAAGACAAGAAATATGCGTTTTTCTCCCACGCCGAGCAGCCGATAATGAAATATTACGAGCTTTGCGCATAAATTGGAAAACGATAAGGGAAATGCATTTACTTTGTAATAAGGTTATTCCTTCGATCGACAATGTTTTCTGTACGAAGAAGAATGGCGGGTTCTAAATCGTTATCCGAAAGATATATTTGGTTTTCTCTTATCGATTATCTATTAGGATTGTTCGCTGAAATTTGAGATACATTGATATATTAAATATGCTTTTGTTCTACTGCAATGGTGGGTCAGCTCTTTATGGACCTACGAAGTACTGTGTTAGATAAGTGGTTTATTTAATGGAGTGTGGAATCAAAGTAACAAGAAAAGCATGTATATTCAGGAATTTTGTGCGTAAGAGTTTCACTTTTCTTTGTGTCACGAGTTACAAGGTCGTGAAATTGATGTACAACACCCATTTGTATTTCTCTTGATTATACTCAAACTTGAAAGGTGGGTGGTAAATAGCTTCAATTAAAGGTATTCAGCTATTCCATTGGCTACTTCACAGCTGTTAAGATATTCCTATGTTATTACATGTTGTTTTTACAAAATTACTCGGTATTACAAAAATGATAACACAATAATCTTGCGTAAGCGCTTTGTAACTTGTCTACATGTACTTTAGTCGTTTGTCATAACGCATTCTTTATTTATTTATTTAATATTCTTTATTAAATAAACATTAATGAACACTGCGTATGCATTCACGGCCGGTATAACTGCTACTGCTATTAACTGCTTCCGGGTTTCGTAGTGTGTCAAAACTATTGCTCGACGTTTCGTCGAAAAGGTAGGACGAATCCTGACGAAACACGACAGACTAGTACATTTCGGGACTGCAAAGTCAATCCGACCGCTAAGGACAGAATAGACAAAAATCCCACAGAACATGTCAACGCTGGCAGTGCTACGTCAAACAGAAAGAGCTATCACGGTAAGAATAAAGGAACACGAAAGGGACGTAAGAATTAAAAGAATCGATCAATCAGGGAAACCACAGAAATAGAAAAGAACAAGACCGCCAACAGAGAAGAAGGGTACCACTTTAGCATCACGTGGAAGAGTTTACTACGCAGAATCGTCGCGCTCAGTGGGTCGGAAATTTCACGGTTGAATGCACCAATGGCGTATATAAAAAGAATGTAGGACAACGAAGAATCAGTTCAATTATCCTGAAGAAGCCGTCAGCATGAACGCAAAACGTCGAGCGAAATTTTTGACACACAGGGAAACCCGGAAGAAGTTAATAGCAGTAGCAAACATTAATGAAACTTAATTGTTTTCGAAATTTTTACGAAAAATGGTTTTTCTCGATGCCATGCAGAAGTAACTGTAGTTTGCATATTTTGGTAATTTACACTTTGAGTATTAACTAAGCTATAGAAAAATGATTATTTCCACTTAACAAAGAAAAAGTTTCAAAACTCGACGTCAAAATATGAACGTGCGGGATGGCCAAGGATTGCCACTACCAATAACATTGGGAAAGTTAGGCTAGCGAAATGACAGAGGCTTTAAGCATCTCGAAAGAACGTGTTTGACATCTATTGAGTGATGATTTGGACATGAAAAAGCTAATGTAACCCTCGGCGACTTTCTTCCTAGACTCAAAGTTCGGCTCGGAAGGCAGAGAATTTCATTGAACAAGGAGGTTATCAGATTCGTAAACGCCTTTGCAGAACAAGATACTAATTACTATATGAACGGAGATGGTAGCAACGTTGAGAAAAGTGCATAGATTTACAAAGAGACTATGTCAAGAAATAAAACTGAATTGGATAAAAAAGTACTTGACTAGTTTCAATTTGGGCATTCTTCCTATTTACTGACTTCCGTATTATCAATTTTATTTCATCACTGCTTTCCCAAACTTGTTTAATATTTTTCATCGATTCTTTCTTCTTCACCGATATATTTCTCTAAGAATATCATGTTCTCTAAAAGATTCGGTGCGTTTTCTATTGGATTTACACCTGAAAAATTTCCGAGACAATCCAGTAATGGCATTTTTTCTTAATTTAACGGCCAACATAACGTATTGCCTATTAAATTGAATTGTTTCGTTACTCTATTAAAGTTTAATGTTCTTTTAATAAGGATTTTTCCTTTGCAGATATATCATGTTCATATTATTTGTGATGGTTTTTGAATTTGTAGCGGAATGCAAATAATTCTTTATGTCGGACGTAATTTCTAACATTATTTCTTCATATAAAAATCTGCATTCAAATTATTATATATTATTTGTTATTAATGTTTTAGATAGACAATATTTATATGAGCAAAAAAAACTTAACATGAACAGTGATTTGAGATTGCCTTGTAACACGATATTATTTTGTCAATTTTAGCAAGTACCTGTAAAAGTCAATAATGATAGCAAGGACTGTGCCGTAGAATAGAATAACACATAAGTATCGACAACCATGATGACCATTCGTATCCTCGAAACGGTTGTCCCGGATTAATTATTATATAATTAGTTAAACTTGTGTGATGCGGAGATTGCCGATATGTTGTTTACCTGCTAAAATATTACTTTATCTACCTTTGCGGATAAAATAATACTTGGTCTATTAAGCGGAAAAATCAGAAACCAATGATAGTGCGGATCTGAGCGCTGCGTGACTCACCAGCGAAAGAGAGAAGGCAGGCAGTCATGGTAATTTATCACACAAACAAAATATTACTTTCAAATAAATAAAAATGGTTACATTTATAAAAGAAAATAAAATAAAAAATAAAATGTTGAGTCCTTAACAGCACCAATGGATGGAACTGAAGCTACGAAACAATTAATAGATTCAATTATATTGTATTCAGAATTGATAAACCCTGATGACGCAAAGTTATTAACAAAGACGCGTCTTTTTGAGAATGTGAAAGTTCGTATAAATAAGAGTTATGATAGCATGAATTCTTTAATAAGAGATATTAGGGAAAATTTCGTTAGCAACAAATCGCTTAGTCTTTCCAACCGGTTACACCAAGCGTAGCAGCACGACAAATCAATTGTTAATTTTTGGTAGTGAAATTGAACAACTCTTAAGTGATCTTCCTTTGGCTTAAGGGGGACGTGGTCTGTTAACGAATAAATCGCGATAAATTCATTTTGTACTGGCATAAAAAATCATGAACTTCGTATTATTTTAAAAACTAGAAATGTTGCAACTCTTATGCACGAAGGTATGTTATAACCTTAACTCTGATTAGTAACTCCAAATAAAATTCAGTTGCACCAACCACGGTTGGACCTAACAACAAGCTTTAATGGAATTATTTAACATGCTATCCAGGCCGAAAGTATACCGTCAAAGAAATAATGGAAAATGTTGATAACAGATTTTAAAATGCGGCTTAGGTTTTCTAAGGAAGCAATAGAAGACATGATACTATATATTTGACTTGTATAATTTTCAATATAATATCAACAGAAACCTCCCGGTAACTGTAAATAATACAATTAATAACACTGCCATTAGTTGAGTGTAGGCTTTCACGACCGTAATCCATAGAGACATATTAAAATTGTCCAGTTAACGGAATGTTGTTCAAATAACCATACAAGTTATTATTTGATCATAGTAGAAATGTCTTTCGGGTGATGTCGCGTAGTTAAAATTTTACTTGACGTTTCGCTGACCATGCTGTCAGCTTCTTCAGAAGATTTCTAAAGATTAGTGTTGTTGTCTCTTGCTCCTCGTTATATATCCCATTTCTGTTCCGCTTTGCTGATACATAACCGTTCCGCTTTGCTGATCCATAACCGTTCCCTTCCGCTGAATCACGTCGTTCATTGTATGACGACCCCGTAGTGCTAACTACGGCAACGCGTGGAAGTTTGCACTACGGAGTCATCATATAACGAACAACGCGATTCAGCGGAACGGAACGGTTATGGATCAGCAAAGCGGAACAGAAGTGGGATATATAACGAGGAGCAAGAGACAACAACAGCAGTCTTTAGAAATCTTCTGAAGAAGCTGACAGCATGGTCAGCGAAACGTCAAGTAACATTTCAACTGCGCGACATCATCCGAAAGACAACTCTGCCATTCTTTGCAACCGGATGTTTTCAACAGGTGGTAAGCGATCAAGTCAACTGTAATGTAATAATAACACAAATAACAGCACAGATAGCATCTCGTGCATAAGATTATATTAAAATACCTCAAACAAGAGAAGCGATCTTACAAAGTATGAGTAATTTTCATATAATTCCTGGTTTTCCTAGGATAGTTGCCTGTTGTACGCATATTAAAATATTGTCACCTGGAGGAGGAGTTAATTCAAGTGCATTAATTATGTTTCGTTATTTCTACACACAAACTTTAATTATGGATTGATCTGAAATTAACTGTTGATAACTCACAACAATAGTTTCTTTAAACCAGCCACTTCTAACACGAAACGTCACGTAAACTCTCATGACGTCAACATTAGCTTTACAAATGCTGTGTTTACTAATCCATCTTAAATTTTCTTGGACGCAACTAGTGATAAATTTAAGGTGGATTAACTGTTAACAACAGAGCTTGCTAACTCATGTTAACAAATTTAATCACGGATGTTGGTGTAACCGGGCATGAAAGAAACAATAAACGTACCAATAGACGAAGAAAGGAACAAATTTTCATTAAGCGTTTTTCATGTGCCGACCTTTTTTCAGAATTCGTGAATACAGAAGTAATTATAACAGAGCACAAAATCGAAATTTGGAACTGACTAATTAACAAAAATTTAAGGTATTTAATATGAACAAACGCAATCGTTCAAACTTTCGCAATAATATTGTACCTAATCGTGGTCAAAGACAGACGCGTAGAAAAAGACTGAATAGAGTAAGAGGAGGTAACCGGAGTTCTTCGTCCAATAGCGGTGATGTATTTTATGGAGAGTCCGCAGAAACTCCATCAGAGGAAAATCGGCTTATTCTTAACGAACCGTATAAAAATGTACTGAGGATGAATGATATGAAATACACTGCCGTTCAGAGAAGTTCGGTCGGTTAGTAAAAAACATGAAAAGGTTACAGAAACAAACGAAACTAAAAACAAAATGCAATTTTATTGTATGTACAGGTAAAAAAGACAAAAATAAATAAATAAAAGTTATTCTGGCCTAATATAACATACTGAACACTATATTTTGTTTTTCATCGAAAAAACCTCCTTTGCTGTTAATCACCGCTCGAACTATTCTGGGCATTCTTTCGATAAGTTTTGTTAAAACGGATCGTGGCATATTAATCCATTCACGTTGCAGAATATTCCGTAAATGTTCTTGTGAAGTTGGGCATATTTTTCGGATCCTCCTGTCCAGTTCGTCCCACAACGACTCTATCGGGTTCAAATCTGGGCTTTGTGGGGGCCATGTCATTACTTTCAGGGTGTGCTGTTCTTCTTGCTCCTTTAGATAGTTCTTACACACTAACGCAGTGTGTTTTGGGTCGTTGTCATGCATGAATGTAAAGTTACGGTCTATTATATGCAATCCTGATGGCACTGCATGATTCTGGAGTATTGCAAAATAATTTTCCTTCCTCATTTCACCCTGCACTCTGCATAAATCTGCCGTCCCAGCAAAGGAGAAACATCCCCACACTAACACAGAACTGCTTGCCCTTGCTTCACTGTAGGCACAATGCAGTTCGGGATCACTTTTCGGTTTTAGATCTTCGGACATAAACTCGTCGATTTTGCCAAAAAACCTCAAACTTTGACTCGTCACTCCAAAGCACGTGTTTCCAATCATCTAACGACCAATCTAGATGAGAACGGGCCCACTGTAGCCGTTTTGCTCTGTTGCCCCGACGTAATATGGATTTTCGAATGGCAATGCGTCCATGAAGGTCCGCTTGTTGTTGTTGTCCGACGTTTTACCGTACCCGCCGAAACTTGTTCTTTACGGCCGCGATTGACTTCGGCTACTATTTGTGGCGCTGTTAATTTTCTATTGCGTTTGCTTAATAATACAATTCTCAAATCTTCAGCTTTTGTTGTTTTCCTAGATGCTCCAGGACGAACACGATTTTCTATAGTTCCAATTGTCCGATATCGCTTTATGATGTCATTTACTGTTGAACTTCTCATATTTATTTTTTCAGCAATTTGTCGCCCCGAATATCCTTCTTCAAACAGCGTAATAATGCGTGAACGTTTTTCTACACTGGTAGGCTTGCCACGTGCCATTTTGAAGTAGATTTTCTTAAAACTTTCGCGCAAAAACGACAGATGCACACCAACACACGTTTAACAGTAAAATGAAGCAAATTTATATCTTTACGCCCGTGATAAATAAACAAGAATGATGCTGCGGTATATTTCCTAAATGTATTGTTCGTTAATAATCCCCAAACGACCCGTTTCAAAAGATCGGCACTTCCGAGAAATCCTTGGAATGATAATGAAAGAGACTTTATCGTGGTTGTCGCAATATTTCTACTTTACATAATAATTTATGGCTTTAATCCCTTAGAAAAGAGTGTATGCTTAATATTTTTCTAATTTTATGTATTAATAATTGTATACAGTGTGGTATAATAGATTTTTATTGCATGACCGAACTTCACTGAACGGCAGTGTACATACAAGTGGGTTATAGAACGCAGTATTAGTAGATAAGTTTGAGCAAAAATAAAGTTTGAATTTTTGGTTGTAGAAAACTTTGGTGGTGATATGAAGGGTTAGATTTCTTTACTCTCAAAATTTTGAAATAAATAATTAATTAAATAAAATGCTGAAAGACGGTATTATTGAAGAAAGTAAATCAAGTTAGTCGTCGCCTATCTTAACAGTACCAGAGAAAGCTGATTCTGACAGTTAAAAAAAGGGCACTGCCTATATTAATCGCATTATTCCTCCGGATGCACACGCGAGTATTCTTTTTGATGTATTCTTTCGGGTCGGTTTTTGTTGATTGAGTAAAATGAAGTTTATTGAATTCCACTACAAGTTGAAGAACATCATATGTAATGCCATCTTCAACATTTTTAATTACAATGGTTGTCCACGCCTATAGCTTGCTTTTCAATGTGTCACCAATCATTTCCTCAATGAAGGTGTTTAAATGTATCACTTCTTTCACACAATTTAAAACAGCAAAGTGGTTTGGCTGCCTTCTTGAAAGGTGAATGATGGGTTATTTCTTTAAGCAATATGCCCCCCGCAAAACACAACGCGTTATTTCTCAAAAATATTCTGGTAATATAATTGCGTATGCGTTGAAAGATACTTATGAAAACTTTAGCCATGTTGGACGCCCAGTTGTTATTCAACAGTCGTTTGAGTCGGTTGATGCCAGAGTTTATGTAAAAACGAATATCGATGCTTTTTAGGAGAACTCTGCACCGTGCGCTACAGTAAAAGTTAATTTTCCTTCGCATTGTTAACAAAAGTAGAATTTAAAACTTCACATAGAGTCCCATATTACAACAATGTTCGTATAACGGATAGCTTAAAGAAATTCCTGTTAAACAAACTTCGCATTGTTGGGCGTAATGTTTAGCATAACTGTAATCGTTAAACTTCGAAACACATAAAGATCAGATTAAATTTTACGAGTTTCGCAAGAAAACATGCCGATATTTCTCCGCCAGTACTTTCCTCCGATTTTTAGCTTGGCCCTAGAAGATGCGGCCGTCTCGAGAGCTTTCGTAAGTTTTCCAGAAAGACACGAAGATTGTCAGGCATTCCCGAGAAGTTATTTTACAATCCTTTTGTTCCGGCAAACCGAAGAAACTTTTTATAACACACAAACCGTTTTCATCATCTATTTAGTTTAATTTCGGCTTCGACCCGAAGTGGAACTGATATTGTCTCTCTGATGTAGAAGATGAACTAGGGGAGAGAACGAAGAAAAATCATTTTCACTTTTGAGGTGGCATTAATAAAGGTTCTCTTAGGTAACGTTTGCCTATTCTTCTTCTGCGTTCTATTGAAATCTCAGCACCTTTCGAGGCCAACGAAATATTTCCCATGGGAGAACAAAGCGCCGAGATTTGGCCGGAATCCATTAAAATTTATTATACAGAGGGTATACTCTAGCTTTTGTGTAGCGGCGGTGGTTCTTTGAATTAAGGACTTATCTGGATGTGAAAATTTCACTAGATATACGTTGTGTTTATGGAAAGTGAAGGGAAGTAGCCAAATCGCAAAGTCTACTTTAACGGTAAGTCGCTTATTGTGCACCCTGAAACTTAGGCCCATATCAAAAAATAATGCTAAAATAGCTTCCTCATGGTCTTAAAAGATTGAAGTCTTAAATATTCTGGCAATATAATTGCGTATAAGTTGAAAGATACGTTTGAAAATTTCAGCCATCTTGGACGCTCAGTTGTTGTTTAACAATCCCTTGTCTCAGTCGATGTTAGTGCTTCAGTAAAAATGAAAGAGATCGAATATCGACTCGTTTGTTAAATAATAAATGTATTTGAAAGGCAAGACGGAAACTTTGCAGCATCATTTGCTACAGTGAAGATTTAGACTTATATTAGTCGTATTAATTTGGTTGACGATGAACGTTTGGGACAGTAAAAACTGTAACCATTGCCGATAACATCGAAAAAATCACCAACGGTCGAATTCAGATTAAAGAAATAACGGAGGCTGAGGGCATATTGAAAGAATGTGCTTGTCATATATTCTTTTGAACCACACTTTCAGTGCGGTGCTTACCAGGGCAATAAAGTATTCGGAGGAACATTTTCAAACTCCTCCCGATTGGTAACTGTAGATGAAACTTGGATAGACCATTACACTCCTGAAGCCAAGGCCCTGTCGAAATGGTGAGAAAAGAGTGAGTTGGTGCCGAAAAAGGTGAAGACTGCTCCATTGTTCGGGAAAGCGATGGCGACTGCTTTTTGGGATAGTCATGAAGTTGTGTTGTGCTGGCGGAAATTGAAAAAAAAGTTTTGTTCGGCCATCATCTCGCACTTTGAAGGTCGCCATGGCAAAAATTCATGAATTGGTGTCCGAATTAATGACCACCTCCCGTATTCGCTTGATCTGGTTCTAGCGACATTTTTCTATTTGCTGGGTTCAAAGTTATGCAGAACAAGATGTCAACTTGTATTTGTTCGGTTTAAAGATGGGAGCGTCACTGGTAAAACTTACAAGGAGACTATATTGAGAAATAAAAAAGTTGACAAAAGGAAATACCGTTTCTGTGTTAGGTTGCATCGGTTCTATGTAAATTTACAATGTACTTTTTTAACCTAAAAATAATATTTTTTATTACTTAATGTACGAATGATGAGCGAAGGAAGGTACGTTCCGTTTAACAGGCACTAATTTTTAAATAATTTCATCCACCGGCAGAGGTTGATGAAAGTAAAGAACTGAGACAATTTCCTGATACAGTAAATGTAAGGTGTTTCACAAAGTTTCACAAGTGGCTCAGAATAGATCTGCAATTGACATTCCTATCATAGACTTTTAACAAATAATATAACATCGTGTTTTTTTATATGGCAGCGATTAAGAAATATTTCGACATATTTAATATTTACGATGACAGATCAAATTGTTGTGAATCGTTATAGTACAATTGTGACGATGTGCTTCAACCTTAATTACTTAACAAAAAAAGTGCGTCACACAATCAAATAAGTTACACTACGTACTTCAAGTTTGTAATAAAATCAACTAATATCCAGATATAAATTTAATTGTCAATAGTATTGAAGGTCGAGCATGTGAAATGATTCCTTGTCTAATCAATTGATTTTGAATGGTGTCCGCTTTTCAAAATAACACATCGTTTGCAATGTACTCTCTGGATAGCAGTTTTTTTGGAAACTTCGTTCGATTTGTGGATTGGGCTTTTAAATCACGCGAACCCTTGGATTATTCCAAAACGGCTAGTAGCTTTACGAACGTTATTGATACTCGTTATAGATAATGCATTAAAAAAATATATTCGGTCTATTCAAAACACATTTCCAAAGATGGAATAGAAGAAACGTTAATAACAGCCACGAAATGAAATATAATACAAAAGGAAAGACCAAAAAAAGGGTGGGATATAGAATATAATGAGGAAATGAGCATAAAGAAAAACTTAAGGAAAGGAATATTACAAAACAATTCATACAAAAATAAACAAGAATATCATAACCAAAGAAGAATAAAAAGGATACTAAAAGAAAAAAAAAGACCTCAGACCTAACAAAATAAAAGCAATGCAAACAAAATATATTAATAAATAATAAAGCTTGCCACACTATATAAAAAGTAAGGACGGTACATTAATTGTAAGTGAAGACAGGATGCTAGAAAGATGAAAAGAACAATTCGAAGAGAGCTTAGAGGAAGAAGTAGAAGACCGGCCATCAGAAGAAGTAACAACAGTAAACGAAAATAATGCAACTAGAGAACCCACCGTAGAAATAGGAATCATAATAACAAATATGAAGAACTATAAAATTCCATGGGAAAATAATATAGCAGCAGAAAACTTAGAACAAGGAAGGGCCGTCTTAAAAATGCAAATAGCAGGACCAATAAAATAAATCTTGAAAACAGAAATAATGCCGGGGAACTGAAATACAGAAATTACGCTACCAATTTACAAAAAGGAGGACAAAACAGACTAGAACCATATCACTACATAACGTCACATATAAAGTATTGGCAACACTACTAAATCACAGAATAGAAGAATATATGGAAGGAGGGGTAGGGAATCACAAAGAAGGTTTTAGAAAGAGTAGATCCACAATTGACCAAGTGTTCATGCTGTTACAATGTTAACGGGATGAACAAATATTCCAACAAGCAAGCTCTTCGTAGACTTTAAAAAAATCTTAAGATATCATCAAAATAAATAAAACGTAGAAATAATAACACTAAGAAATACAAGCGCTGCAGTGAAGTTCAAAGGAAGGGTAAGCACAGTCTTTGAAACATATATAAGACTCCGCCAAGCGAACATAAAATTCAACCTTCCAGTGTATGTTTCTGTATGTATACCAAGAACAGTAACGTGGTAATATTCACATACAGCTGATATACTTACTCATGAAAATTACGTTTTAAATGTTAATCCAGATAAATGTAATTTAAATGAAGGAGCGAGGTTGACGATGTGTGAGGTCATTTTAATAGAAAAAAATTGAAAAAGGGACTCTTTCAAATTTCTTCTAATAATTTAAATGAGTTATCGTTGGAATTGCCCCAGATGTTATCTCTTTAAACCAATCCGTGTACCTTTTAATCCAACATATGTTCGATTTTTTTAGAGGTTCTTCCTAATTAAAAAAGGAAGGTTGTAAAACTTATAATTATTGAAGATTTCAAGGAAAAACTTGTTGAGTCATAAATCCGTTTTTAAGCGATGCTTTGCCGACCCAAATAGTTTTTGTTGCACGGAATGATGGAAAGGTAAAGGTTCAACGGTCAAATAATTTATGCCGGTTTCATTTATTCAAGCTATAAAGCTGGAGGTCAAAATACCGTATAACTAACTATTATTGCACGAAAATGCTGAAGAGATGAGAAAAGGTTTGTTGATTATAAAATTACGTTAGGAATTCTTCCTATCCTTAGAACATTTACTATATTACTGTAAATTGATGACAATTTAGCCAACTTGCATTAAATACTGACAAACGTTAACTTAAATATAGCACACAAATCCCGCAACATGCAATCTTATTTTCGGTGCTTACCCTAAGAGTAACAATTGGCTACGAGGGCAGTCTGAAAAGTTTCTAACATAACACAGTTTTATTGTATTATTAAATCGATATTTCCATATTAAATCCGTTCAATACTACAACTATACCGCGTTTCACTCCAGCTTCATAGTAGTGCGCTTCTGGGAACAGCAACAAACATTGTTAGATTTACGGTACTAGATACACTCCCCGACAAAAACTTAGACGCGGTAAGATGTTTTACGGGTTTTAAGGGTTACAACATTTCTTTGCGAAACTAGCAAGATATCTAATTAAGTTTTTATTCGTAAAAGTAAAATAAACTTAAAAATATCTCCTCCAGTAATATATGAACTAAATAATAAATTATTACTCCAATGTTTAAACAATTTCTGCGACAAAAATTTAGACGCTCTGTTGCAAATGTAAAACAAAAATCAACAAATGAGTGATCAGTAATGCGTAGATCCTCCGTTGTTCTTAATCACTTCCAATAGTCTGTTATTAATAGATTTATATAAATTTAACATATAATTTTGAGGGATATTCTGCCATTCAGTCACTATTGAAGTTTTCAGTTCCTGTACCGTGAAATATTGACGGCCTCCGCCATAAACGCCACGTGCCAATTCACCCCACATGTTTTCAATAATGTTTAAGTCTGGTGACCGTGCCGGCCACTGTAAAGTTTTAATCTTTTTCTCTTTAAACCATTCAGTAATTTTTGCTTTATGAATTGGCGCGTTATCTTGCTGAAAAACAAAATTGCGCCCGGTCCATTGGTTTCCAAAACGTAGAAGATTTGTCACGCAATAAGTCTTTATACGTCACAGATGTCATTTTGTTTGTGCAAAACACTATCTCACTTTTATCGCGGAATCCAATCGCTGCCCATATCATCACAGATCCACCCCCTAATTGTCTGGTCATTTTCACTTTTGGTTCGTTTCTCAGATCATAATAATGCGAGTACCCATTCGGTCCGTCCAAATTAAAACGTTTCTCATCGGAAAATATAACTTTTTCCCATTGTTTCTTTCAAGATACGTGTTCTTCAGCAAATCTCAATCTCGCTTCTTTGTGTTTCGCCGAAAGTAGCGGTTTTCTCAACATTTTCTTCCGTGATATTACCGGTGACGCCTTTAAAATCCTTTGCACATTACGCACGAGCGTTTGTACCCCGCCTGTTCTGCAATAACTCTCGCCGACGCAGAAGAATTGGATGCACACCGCAATATCATGCGTTTATCCCGCTCACTTACAGCTTTCGGTCGCCCCTGGCCTTTTGGGTTTGCCGTAATTTTCCGGATCTTTTAGGAAATTTCTAACGGAATGATCGCTTCTTCGTAACCGACGAGCAATTTCCTTCTTACTAACACCATCCTGGTGCCAGGCTAGAACTTTACCCCTTTCTATCAAGGATAATTGCTTTTTTCTACCCACATTTCAAACACTTTATTAAATGTAATTTCTCGTGGTGAAATGTGTACACTTTACCAGCACAACCACTGCATATAGAGAGAAGTATCAAATTGAAACATTTTTGCTTATATTAATGTAATAAATTCACAGGGTCTAAATTTTTGTCGCATTTAAAATGCCTATTTTGATCTAGGAAAATCTCAATTACCCCTCATAAAGCAATAAATACCCAGAAATATCTATAAATGGACTATTTACATAACAAGTATTAATAACCCTCATTTACATTTTATATAATGTCTATAAACTTTGTTTCGTAAATAAAAACGATGCCGCGTCTATGTTTTTGTCGGGTAGTGTACCTTGATATAGCAGGCTGGTACTGAATAGTCGCGCTAACTTCATTCCTATTATTAAAAGGTTACACATTTTAGTTGTGAATCTTTTAAATTTACATAAGAATAAATACATAGAAAGAAAACAACTTGGTTTTTCTTTTTTGTATGCCTTTAGTAGATTATTTTATGTATTAGAGGAACACCTTCAGGATTATGTAATACAAAATATCTACCAAAATAATATTCTTTAAATGCTGATGGTTGTCCGGTATAACCGGAAATAACACGAATCTAAAAAATTATTACAGTAGAGCGGATGCGCTTATTGTTTGTTTCACTAGAAAACTCTGTGTACAATTGCTCAAAATAAATTTAATAAATGAATTATTTTGTTCGTCCCTAAAGTAACTTAACACTAAGTGTTTTATCATTCAAATAAGCATCTGAAAATAACATTTTCAAAGTTTAATAGCATTTAATTGGTATCTAGTAATTTTGGCCAGGAAATATGGATTCTACATCAATGAAAGGAGTGAAAAGTAATTGCTTTGCTTGGTTATTGTCTCAGCTGTTGGATAGGCAGCAGTACGCCGAAATAGACGGCAATCATACAACACCGCGGGGTTACCCAAAGCCATATACAGGGACACCTGACCTATCTATCTGTTTGTATTTAGATAATTCGTCATCTGAAAGGATTATGGAAGATGCGGAAAAGTGGTTTACAGCTAACAAACTCAAACTTAACCATAGTAAAAATCAACATCTTGATTTCTCCCTAAAAAACCAGCATAAAGATTTTTGGTCTTCAAGTTGACAGCAAGTTGAACTGATCCAATCATATCGATGAACTGGCCAGGAAATTGACATCAGTTAATTAAAAATTAAAAAAACGTGTCTACCTGTAACGCCGTAAGAATATTTTTGCATACTTCCATAGCGTCCGTCTTCCAAAATATAACTTTGAGCCCAGGAAACAAAAAAGTCGCTGGAGGCCAGATCTGGTGAATAGGTTGCGTGGTGTATTAATTCGAACCCCTGAAATATCCTAAATATTACGTGATATAAATTTAATCTAAAATCAAGCAAGAAATTAATAAGAACACTGTACGTAAGTTGAACAAGACCTCCACCTTTAATCAACCAATTTTGTTCTAAAATACTATAAATTACGTTTTGTTTTCCACGCTCATCAACGTGGCGAGATTGATATTAATTTCTATATCTGTTGACGAAGACAAATTCCCGGGAAGTTAATAATAGGGACCATCTAATTCGATTAATGAACCGTGGAATACGGTGAGAATAAATTAAGACGTAATCAATGATAAATGAAGTCGGCGTTTTTCAGCGTGGCCAACATTTTCTTCTGTTTCGTCCTTCTTTTTTTCTCGTTGGGTAGGTACGCTTTTTCCCTATATTTCGCCGGAGCAAATTCCTTATCGCTTTATAGCAAGAAGCTCTACGTGAAAGACGGTTGCAGGGAATTTTTAGATTAATGATGCGCGAGCTATTGGTAAATTTTCCAAAGGACTGATCGTAACTGGTATATTGCTGTTTCATAGTTGTGTCCTATGCTAGGTTTATTAGAGAATATATGAAAAATGTGCGTAATTTTAATTTAAATAAAGATTAAATTTGCGTTCATATATGGTAGCGCGAAATTAGTGTAGCGTGAAACTATACACACGTTAAACTTTAATATTATTTGCTGCGTTTGTTTTTGATTTTGTACGCTATAATTATTGCAAAAAAAGCATGCTATGTAATGTTTATATGCAATTCCGTGTAAGCAATTTTTAATATCAACAGATAAATTGAGGTTAGACTGTAATAAACCAAATCCTAGGTTTAATTTGTCAAATTCTTGCACTAATTTCGTGCTACCCTAATATGGGTGCTATAATAATAATGTAAATTTTTTTGTTTACATGTAAGGTCATCACGCGCTTACCGCTACATTTCGGAAACTTATCATATGATCTTTAAAAATTGCCGAGGTTATTACAAGAAGCTTTAAAAAGTTTACAGAACTCGTTGAGCTGTCACCACATTAAAAAAAAGAAACCATAAAGTCATAATTTTCTCACTGTGGTATAATAGATATTATCTTCAAAATATTTTCAAAAGTCAATTATACAGGGGGATTGTAACTGTTTTTACGTTGTGTAAATGATATCCCCAAATATACACATGGGGAAATGTATTTTGAACTGAAAGATATCGATGTATTCAACTTCAAATACTCAGTTTGAATCGTATCGTTATTTTGAAACTCAGATAGAAGATATAAGTGACCGATTAGGATTTCGAAAAAGAATTAAATTTTGTTTATCATCTATCTCTATTCATAATTATTAAATTGATTAAGTCAAATGACACCGTTGATGTAATGAAAACCTTTTGAAATAATTCCATGGGAACGATGTGGATATGTCCTGGTATGGTCTTGTCAGGTACATCGAAATTATGTTGGTTATCATAAGGAAAATACTAAATTTGGCTGTCTGAATTTGGAGCGATGGTGAAATTTTCATATAGAGAAATATGTCTGATTTACCTTTATAATTTTGATTTCTAGCAGCACAAGTTTAATGGACTCTTGCTTTAACAATACATATCTTACGACGAAGTCATCAACACTGCGTCCCCTCGCAATTAAGATGAACTGAAAATATTAACCTGTCATCTTGGAACACTTTGCTCTCTCAAAGAACCGCAGCACAATTGACCAGAGACAAAAGAAAACAAATATCTGAACTGATAATCAAGAAATATATTTCAAAAATATAATGTAATAATAGATGATAAATTATAAAAAAAAAAGTTAATCATAGAAAAAACTAAGATTCCCAAGTTTGGTGACCCCGAATACTTGTTTTGGGCTCTCCGAATCAGGATATGGGCTTCCTTTTCAATCAAGGATGATTAGTTGGCTTTCTCCGGTGGCTGGTTGGCTTCTCCAAGTGGTTAGTTGTGACTTTTCCAGCTGGTTCGGAAAACGTTTGCGTAGTTACCATAAAAAATAAATAAATAAATAAATAAATAAATAAATAAATAATAAACAAACAAACAAACAAATAAATAAATAAACAAACAAACAAACAAACAAACAAACAAACAAATAAATAAATAAATAAATAAATAAATAAATAATTAAATAAAAGGCAGTAAATTGTCTAACCAAAGAAAAAACAAAATTAATGATGAAGTTAAATGATGATCAGCAAAAATATATAATTAATTTAGTCTGAAGGACTACAAAATAAAAAAAAATTCAAAAAGAAATTTGAAATAATTAACTGACTTTGAAAATTGAGGTTAATTGAGGTGTTTTAAAAAAAGAGAACAGCACATCCGAATTTAAACCACTAAAATTTAAGGAAATACAGAAAATATAACGGATGATCATTACAATGAAATTTAGAGATAATTAGGTAAATTATAACAAGTCCTATCCATACGCCAACGCTGAGACCAATATAGTCAATGTTGAATTTGCATAATCTAATGATATGTAAGCTTTCACTGCAGCATCAATTCAGCAGCAACAAATTCTGAACAATAAAAATACTTCGATAAATAAAAAGAGGAAAATATTGAGATAAAATGTAGGATTTCAAAGAAGATAGCTTCAGATAAGAATATAAAACTTTTGCATACAAAGTGATGCCTGATCAGAAATGTTAAACACAATATATTGTTAAAAATAATGCAACAAAATCTAAATAAATCTTTTCTTTCAATTGTTTCGATATGGAACGGACTTACTTAATTTACTTCTTGCTCCCCTGGTTCCATATTAACCGTCCGTCTCGACTCTTTGTACACCTTCACTTGCAATTAACTTTTGAAGTTCAAAAGAAATATTCGTGCTGGGTGGCATTTTATTGATCTTCTTGCCAAAAGGATGTTTTCTTTTCTTCGAACGGTTTTTATCCCCATTCATGCATGATTACTTTATTGTGAGTTTGGAAGCGGCGTGCATTAACTTAGAATAATAGTAAAGATCTATGTCTTTTCTGGTTCAGTAAGAATAGAGAAGGCGGAACTACAGGCCAATGCGTCCGTTACATATCGAAATAATGCTTCTGTTGCGTCCAAACTCGGAGATCTGGAACCTTCATAACCAGGTGAAGCGATCCAATGATTGGAACAATCGGCGCTTGCTGTTAGCATCAGCACCGGATTACATTTATTAAAATTAAATGGTAATTAAAATTCTTACTGAAATTTCGATTTATTACGACGTCCTGATGGTATATGGAAATTTAAATGACCTGCACAAATAGCTTTTATTTGAAACTAAACGTGTTCCGGGTTTGAACCGTGTCATGTCGTTTTGGTTAAAGTAAAAACTCGATGTTTCGCCCACAATCGTATGGGGCTTTTTCACGAGAGTTGGTGGGCACCAGTTAGCACGGTAACTCAATGTGTAAACCACCCGAGGTGAAACTAACTGAGCGGGAAGCACTTGATCGCGGTATGAATAATTCAAACGTTTATGCAAGTTAATAAATGAAAATAAAAGATACATCCCCGACCGTAAAAATGTAACATTTAAGTAGATTGTTAAACTTATCCTTTTTTACGAAACAAGAAAGCATGAAAAGAACCCGGCATGACGAAACGCTCCAAAAACTTAGACGATGCGAAAACAACGATTCTCGAAATAATTGTATAATTAAATTTCCCATTAAGCAGGATAACCGATGCAACCCTTTTTTGTCCTTCTTTGGACCTTTATCGTTTGACCCTGCTCCTCCTTTTTTTTATTATTGTAATGAATTTCAAGAAGGACCTCTTGGAGTGCGCGGACAAGTAAAGAGTGAGAATAACAGCTTCAAAGAATACATTTCACAGCAGGTTTTCTTTTCTCCGCGGAAAAACGCTTTAACGTCTAAAAGGAAGTTTATTGCACGAGATGGTCTTTCTTTTCTTGTTCTTCGTTTTCGTTATTTTTCTTTTTTTTTTTTTTTGGGAGAACTAAATGTAACGAACAATTTAGTAAGCGCTTTATGTGCTGCTTATCCTGGAAGAGGATTAAATGTAAAACGTTTTCCTTTTAGAAAAGAAGAGAAAGGATTATTTTAAAAATGAGGAAGGAATTGGGACAGAGTGTTGTTAATTGCAACCGGGAAGTGGGTCCCAATACCGATGCCTGCAGTTATTGCAACCGAAATATATGTATTACAAAAGTGCATCTTGCTTCTCTTCTTTTAGTGAAGGAGGTGTTAAGAATGGTAATACAATTGTATAAAATATGTTCTGCAGTCTCCAGATCTTCTTGGCATAGACGATCGAGTTGATCTCTAGCTTTTTCTAGTCGGTAAAAGTGATACTTTAAGACTGCATGACCTGTCAATAAATTTGCCAATACTTTGGAATTTCCTTTGCTGAAATATAGGGTTGTTACAAGGCAAGGGAAATAGTTTAAATTTTTATGCAGTTTTAAGAAATTGAAATTGCAAGTAGGTATTCGATCCTAGTTGTTACAATAATGAGATTTTAGTGTATCTATGTAAAATAAACCGTTACGGGTGTCAAAACAATTTAGTTATTCTCAAAATAAGGCTGATCTTAACGTAAATTCAAGGAAAAAAAAATCTGCAAACAAGTATAAGTTTGGTACGATGTTATTAAATTTGAAAAAATAAGGTCTGTAATAGACTTCCCGAGGTTAGGAAGACCAAAAATTAGTGATGTCCAAGATGCAGAAGTTCTTCAGGAAAATCAAAATATAACCAATGGTAAGTAAAATTTTATGGAAAATATGTTCTTATAAACTGCAACGATATATTTGATTTGAAAGAGGGAGGTTTGGGAACCAGGTACGATTTTTCTTTACGAATAATAGCTCCGATTGGAATTGAACCCAAATAGTTACCCCGCCCTATATTCCTAGGTGGTACTCAAAACTGTCGAATATGGTCAATAGAAAATTTATAAGTATTCATTCAGGAAGGTTTCGTGACCAGATAGTCACTATTTGGTGCAGTTTCACTGGCAATTTCATAATTGGGTTGTATTTTTTCGAACCTGCAAAGCGAATACACCATTAAAAACATATTTTGGACTTGTCGACTGTTGTCTTCTAAGATTGTGCAATAAGCAGACATTTTGAAATTTAAATAAGGAGCTAGAAAAAGTAATTAAGGTATGCATACTCATTCTACGCTCCACTTCTATTTTTGAAGCCCTGCTAGGCAACTGCCGAGCACCGTCCTTATAATACTTATACCATTAGAAGGTTTCACAATGTCGTCGTGCAGAACTATCTCGACAAACGTAATTATTACTGCGGGAGTTTCTTACCATTCTTTAGCAAAGCGAAAATAAAAATTATGCTGCACACGGGGACTGGTTGTGATGATAATCAAGTCGACAAAAACCAGCACTGCTTAGGTTCCCTTTTGACGTTGGACGAAACAATTTTAAGTAAGATTTTATAGAGCTGAATTAATATAGACATGGAGGAAAAATTTAATCATTATTTTAATACAGACCCGTTTTTTATCTGTATTAAAATAATTGGAAATTGCAGCAATGGGCAAGATATTTCCAGGTTGGATCATGTAACTTGAGGCTTCATGTTCCAAAGACGATGAATTTTAGAAAAGAATGTCAGAGTTAAAATTATTTTTTTTTACAAACGATTAACATAACGCGTCAAAAATAATCAAAAAATGCTAAATTCGTGAGCGTACAGCGCTTTAGCCATATAACCATGTGTTAGTCGATGGAAATTAAGGACTTGATCTCAGAATAAATAAATTTATGTAAACATCTTTGGAAAATTTCTGCCAGATTGTTTATTACGAGAGTAGCAACAACCACTTCATGATGCAATTGAGATTTTATATTACTATTTTTGTAAAATCTAACATTTGTTATTCTTAAAGCAATGCCAGCTCAGAAATCAGCCGAGTAGTTTGTTTACAGTGAGCGTTTATAAAAATTTCAAATTGAGAAACAACGTAGAAAAAACAATGTAAAGAAATCAAAACTTAAACAGTATTGAATGGAATATGTAAAAATACAAACGAATAGAGACCGCGTGCGATCTCGTACTCTGTCCGAACTAGACTGAGGTTTTCGATTTGATAAGATTTTAGTAAAGGCCTAACACAGCAGCAATGCATCGAATCGCTTCGTTTTATTTTTTGCAATGAGCCACCATCAGAAAAGACTGTCTGTAGCTGGAGGCAGAATTTCGTCGTCATGTTGTATGAACATTTAGATGTGGAAAAGATCTGTTTCCGATGGGTTCCGCATAACTTGGCCCAAATACAAAGGCTCGTGCCAATTGATCCAAGGAAACGCCTAAGAAATACGACAGAATTCCAAGATCCGTATATAACATCATAACAGGTTACGACACTTGGACATGGACATGGATGAGGTATGGGACAACGAGGTAACATAATGGAGGTGCAGCAAATACATTGGCGCAGTATTATTTCATTCCCAAAAGTATCGGATTCGGTAGCGGTTGCAGATGCTTGGGTAGATGTCTGTGAAACTGGGATGAAAACAGACTGCAAAAGCATTGGATCCTCACGTGAGCAATTATCCAAATCCATAGTTGAATTGGGAATTGCTACACAATTTCTCTTGGACTACACAATAGGCCAGAATTGATGCCAGAATTTAAATCAAATTTCCATATTTGGAATGTATTTAATAAATAATAGTTTACGTTAACTTTACTTTGACTGTTCTTCTCAAATCATTGAACATCATACTCGGATTTAAAAGGCTTTGGTTAAGACCTACGAAATCTGCCTTGTTAAATATTAAGGTTTCCTAAATTCCAACGTTGCCACCATTTAACAAAGAATAATATTCAGGAGAGGAGAAAATTCGATGTTTTTTGGTTTAATCATAAGGCGTCATAATATTGAAAATATTGTCAAAAAACAAATCCTTCTCCGCAATATATTTCACCAACGTGTCAGAATGTTTTACGTAAATGTTTACATTTACGTATATATTTTCTATTTGAATACAAGTATTAGTAATGCGCACAATTGATTCGTTACAAAATCATTTTCGGGAAAAAAATGACGTTGTTAAGAAACCATGTTGCTACGAAGTGGCACGTTATTGATTACAATATTCAATTTATTACATAGCTAGCATTTATAAGGCTTGTAATAAAATACTTACGAAGCTAATACCTTTAAAGGTCGCATATTATTACGACACAAAAATCCACTAGAGTAATGTTATAAACGTCGAGTAGCAGGAAGCAGCAAGCGGCGTAGAGAATGGTGAATACTTGACTGAAGGGAGCAACGTACCCATTCAAAGCTCAACATGGGGAAAGCTTACGAGTGCAGAAGATCTACGTATGATATAAAAGGACGCCGTGTAGGGAATTTAGAAGATTGTCATTAATTCATACATGAGCCGTTCTGGCGAAGTACAAAATTCTTTATTAGAAGTGATCACAGAAACTAAAAAGATTATGTTAAAATATACGGCTGGCATTCGTGATGGTTTACGAAATACTAACGGTAACAAGTATTCAAGATACACAAACCAATAGGTTGATCAAAATTCAATGCTAAATCGCTTTAGATATTTTTATTCTTACTTTTTGTTAACACAGGTATGACTACGGTCAGTCTGCCGCGACTTGAAAAGTATCGACCCAATGTGGTTTTAGCTTCGTTCTTTAGTTCAGTATTACTGGTGAAGATGATGAGCTAATCTTTTGAAATGTTTGTCCAATTTTAATTAAGTATTATGGTAAAGATTGTAGTGTTCCAAGTAACAATTACCGACTCTTCTTTCATTAATTGATGAACATTTTGATACAATATTAACCGTGCAGTGATAAATTAAATTCAAAACAGTACTCAAATCTGTTGGATTATAGTTGAACACATGAAGAAATTTGAAAAACCAATAATTCTTTTTCTTACTGGTATTGCTACTAGTTCGTCTTTGTTGCTTGTTCCTTACCTACCTACCTAAGGTACTCTGAAAAAACCATTCTTTTGGTCACAATCAGTTTTATTCCTCAATATCGCCTCCTTGTAAGTCCGTACATTTTCCCCAGCTCGGTCTAATCTCTGTGATCGGTCGAAATATTTCTTAGCATCTTGTTCTACAAAATTATGAACGCAATTCGATGAAAATTCCTGTCCTCTGAGCGAAATTTTGAACCTAAGAAACAGAAAAAATCTGGTGAATACGGTCTGTCAATTAGCACTGGAGAGTGATACGGTGTGGTACGTTGTTTTGGTGGAACGAAACTTTCGTTTGCTTCAAATGCGGCCGTTTTCCCGCAATTTCTACCCCGTCAAAAACGATGGACGTATTTATCGAAAACCATCGCTAATGCGGTTTTCACAAAAACCGCACGATATTTTACACCTTTTCAAAACTTTCCGGGATGGATAACAGAACAAAACGCATTCTACGTACATACCTACCAATCACATCCACAGTTTTCCATTATACCACGGATCGATCAGATAGTAACGGCGTTAAACACAAAGCGTAGGCGTACAAACCACTGCAACATACGTACGCACGCACGTATATCAGTACATACATCGTACATAAAGCAAATTCTCAATGAATATCAAAGCAGTTTTCGTAAATTCACCCGCTTCATTCTGTACGCAAACGGAATATTCGATGATAGTGTTTTCCGTATTAATGGAGCCGCAGCAATCGCTACGGCAATTTTTTCGGAGCGGGAGGAGTCTATTCGGCACGCGCTGTACTATAATTAATAGTTAATGAAGAGTGTAGAGAGATTCGATGTAAATAATTTACAGAGATCTCGTACGGGAGATGCTCAAACGGAATTCTAAATTTATTACTTGATGCAGAACTAAATCTTTGAGTTGCTAGAAAAATTAGGAAGGCTTCTATTCATTAACCAATAATAAAAGCTAACATACAGCAGACAAGAGCTAACACAATAGGCTTATGTAGTTATTGTGGCAGTTTTAAAAGAAAATAAATAGTACATTAGAAAACAAGTTTCATAAGATGGCATTTTGTTGCACGCGTTCAAATTTTGAAGAACGGACAGAAGAGGGGGTTTTCAAATGGATCTTCTGATTCGAGGACATATCAAAATTGTCCAGTTAACGGAATGTTGTTCAAATAATAATAATATATCCGCACACACCGCACCATACAAGTTATTATTTGATCATAGTAGAAATGTCTTTCGGGTGATGTCGTGTAGTTAATATTTAACTTGACGTTTCGCTGACTATCCTGTTAGCTTCTTCAGAAGATTTCTAAAGACTGCTGTTGTTGTCTTTTGCTTCTCGTTATATATCCTATTTCTGTTCCGCTTTGCTGATCCATAACCGTTCTGCTTTGCTGATCCATAACCGTTCCGTTCCGCTGAATCGCGTCGTTCGTTGTATGACGACTCCGTAGTGCTAACCTCCACGTGTTGCTGATCTTGTATCCATCCTCGCGATTGTTGTTGGTGTTCTTCATTATTTCTATGGATTCGCGTATTATCCTCGGGTAGTAGTGGCTGGTCCTGGCTAATACCTTGATGTCGCTGTAGCTTATGCGGTGGTCTCCTTGTTGGTGCAGGTGTTCTGCTACTGCAGATTTTTCAATATGCCTAAGGCGTGCGTCTCTCTCGTGCTCTTTCACTCTGCACTGAATACTCCGTCCTGTTTGACCGATGTAGCTTTTTCCACATTGGCTTTTCAGTTCGTATATGCCTTTTGCTCGTAATTTTGGTAACACGTCCTTTTTTGGAGGGAGTAGCTGGTCGATTTTGGTCACCATGTTGAAACGTGTGGCGATGTTTTTCTCCCCTAGGGTCTTTTTTAGCCTGTCGGTGTCGGATTCGATGGCTTCTTGTTCGAACGCTTCCATAAAGATGTTGGCGATCACAGGTGACAAAGGAGATCCCATTGCAGCGCCACTCGCTTGTTCGTAGAATTCTCCGTTCCACAGGAAGTAGGTCGAAGTAAGGCAGAGTCTCGCACAAATTAATCAGATCCGGTTGTAGTCCTTTTGGTATTAGTTGTTGCTTGATGATCTCTAGTGTTTCTTCCACATATTTGGCTAATTCGTAGGTAGGTGTACTGACGATCAGTCTGAGAGGGTTGCCAGGTTTGTGTATCTTTGGTAGTCCGTACAGTCTTGGTGGTCGGCTTTCTGATGGTAATAACCTTCTTTGTTCTTCCTTTGGGATTGATGATTCCTTAATAGCGTTTCTGGTTTGTTTTTTCTACTTTCGTGGTTGGGTCCCTGTTTAGTTTCTTGTAGTGATCCGGGTCCAGCAGCATTTGTAACTTCATGTTGTAATCTGTGCGATCCATCACTACTGTTGCGTTGCCTTTATCAGCTCGTACGACGATTAGGTTCTCATTGCGGCGTATATCCTCAAGTGATATCTTCTCGTCCTTGGAGATATTCCTTGCTGGTGGTTTAGCTTTCTGGAGGATGCGGCAGGTTTTATGTCGTATTTCTTCTTGCTTCTTCGGTTGGCAGTCTTCGGATAGCACATTCCACTTGAGTGATGATTTCTTCTTTAGGTATTCTGGTTGGTGCGACCGCAAAGTTTAGTCCTTTGGCTAGCACTCTCGTTTGTTATGGATGGTTATGGATCAGCAAAGCAGAACGGTTATGGATCAGCAAAGCGGAACAAAAATAGGATATATAACGAGCAGCAAAAGACAACAACAGCAGTCTTTAAAGAAATTTTCTGAAGACGCTGACAGGATAGTCAGCGAAACGTCAAGTTAAATATTAACTACACGACATCACCCGAAAGACATTTCTACTATGGATTACGGTCGTGAAAGCCTACACTCAACTATTATTTGATCAATTTGGAACGGTTGTTTCCAGAAATCATGGATTCCCATTGTCAACCTTTCGACCGAATGTTTGAATTATAATAAACCATAACGTAATTTATAATAAATTTGCATGTAATCCATGATGACCCTGCGTGAGTTAAAAGATCACAGCAGATTTTGACAATTTTTCTTTTCAAAAATGCATTGATGTCGAAACTCGAACGGAGATTATTAATTTTAGATGTAGTATTATGTAAGCGATGCAGGGACGCAACGGCAGCATATTTATATTTTAATGATTATAAAACGAGCAATAATTGACGAATTTACATTGAGAAGTTACACTGAATATCGTTTAAAGAAGATCTTACGTGGTTGGCTGGAATTAAAAATACCCCCTTAGTCCCATACTCCAAAGAAAATATGCAAAAAAAAAAATTACCGCTCTAGAAGATGAATTCACGGCAAAGAGGGATTTTTACAGCTAACCATGATGCTGGGAATAATAACATTAGAGTATGTTCAAAAAAGACTGTCCTTTATAATGTAGGTGAATTTTTTAGATTTTTCAATCTTATGACGTTATTTGTTTTTTTTTTATTGTTTAATTGAACCTATCAAAGAAGTGATCTGTCCCACTAGAAGAATCCCCGGAATTAACAACTAAAAACACCGATAAAACCTTGTGCACTAAAATTGCTACATGAATATAATTTTTGATTGATGCTATGGTGGAAGGACCTACGTGCAAAACAAATGCTCCCATCGTACCAACTCATTCAACGAAGTTCAAACAGCCGTTTGACCATTAACGACCTTTTCGAAACAAAAAAAAAGGTGTAGAAGAAGGACACACCGATCGAATTAAGAATCCCCGGTCTATTACTACCGTAATGTCCTTCGGTCCTCTCTTCTTGCCCGAGAAGCGGGTCCTCGGGCATGTTTGTCGAACAGATAATAAGACGAAGAGTACGGAAAGGTGGTAGTGGAAGTGGTAGTAGTGGAAACTCTCTACTACCACGGTCGACGTCGTCGTCGTCTTGACACGCCCAGCGCCTGGCTAGCATATATTGATCTGCCCGCCCTTACCTCCCGAATGTGCTGTCCCTATCTCTCTCGCAGTTTACTCCGACATCCTAGGTGTATACTTATGGGTGTATTCTTATGCTGGTTTCATAATCTAACCGATATCTCCCCACTTCCCGTTTATTTTACGACTACGATGATACTCTCGCGTTTCGTCACCAAATACTACAGATACTACGCTGATGGCTGGCTCATTTTGGAGACGTAAAATATTGTCCTTATATCACTTGGAAAAATGAAAAAATGTGCTGCTTTTGTAGCATATACAAATGCTATGTCTACATGACTTGGAATTTAATTAAGTGATCGGACCGGAACATTATTTCAAATAAATTGTGGGTGTTCCTATACGAGGGGTACCTTTGGAGGTATCATTTGTACAAATCGTTTTATTATTTTTCAAAATATTCCCCATTAAGATTCATACGTTCGCACCTATTCTCGCAAGATTTTTCCACTCTAAAACATGGTTTTTGAAGATTTCGAGAACTTTTTTTTTTCATTTTTTGTTTAACATTTAGACGCAAAAAGACCGATACTTAGGATAAACAAGACCCCTACGTACACAAAAAACTGCACCTAATGATTGCCATCAGACCACCAGGCACCAAGCCGCGCGGATCGACTAAATAGCATTCCAGGTCGATCAGCAGGTCCTTTAAATAATTAAAGGGGAACGCTTAAGATAAGGTTGGATGTTAAGGTAAGTATTTTTTTTAAAGAACCTCTACGAGTTTCATTGTGAATGGAAGGTAGCAAAGTATGCTGTTATGTGTTGCTATCCTTTCAGCCTTCTCAGGGCGTACAACGGCGAGGACAACCTGTATGCAAGAGTGTCAATATAAGCTGCCTATGATAACCTTCTTTCCAGGGTTAGACCAAGAAACCTGACGTCTGACTGAACACATCAGAAAATTCCTAGAAACAATAACCAAAAAAAATTCATGCTATCGTTTAGGGTAAAAGCAATGCAAAGAGGGAAATACACACTACCCACAGATACGTTTCTGCCTACCCGACGTCATCAGCGTAGTTCCGAGAGAGTTTTCACTCCACTTTGTATTTGCTGTTTACCTCACAATTAATACCACAACATTTGAAACGACAAGCCAAATATTTCTTGACACTCTTTCACGAGTGTCGGTTTTATTTGCTATTCCCTGTGTATTATAATTTAATACATTTTGCATATAGCTTTTAGACCGCTTGTTTGTTCGATCTTGGTGCCTGTCTAAAGTGTTAATAAATCAGATGAATAAGAGTATTAATTATTTTTTTCTTCTTTACATAATCAAATGTTTGACGTGCTGTATAAGAGTTGACATTGTGATGACGAAGGATGTTTCGTCGTTGTTGATCGCTTTTCCTGATTTTATTGATGACTTTTGACACACTTGTTGTACACCGTTCAGCGTTAATGGCTCTTCAATCCTCCAAAGCAATACTTGCGATACGTCGAAAAAAACGAGCAATAATTTTCTTGGAATGCCCCGTGTACGAATAACTTTCGTTGGATTCAGTGAGAATACTTAAACAATTGTTGCTTAATTTCCGGCTCGTCATGTTTCGTCACCTGTTACGGTATTGCTGTTCGATCAAAATGTCACGACACGAGATGATTACATCCTCTGAAAGTTCTCTGACAGTCAAACGATGGTGTGAACATACCAGATCCCCAGTTTCTAAACATGGGTGTCATTAATTGAGGTCGAAGGCTTTTCTGGTCGCTGGTGAGCGTTGACCGTTTTCGTGAAAGTTTTATCAAGTATGACGAAATTTTATATTGCAACAATCGCTATTAACACCTTGCACTCAAATAATAACACGAGAACTACACCAGATGTCAACAATCCGAAAACATGTGATTATGAGGAAGGTTGTGTCGGACATAGTTTCCAATTGAACGTTACTTACAGCGTATTCCATTGGCTACCCCAGAGTGAGTGTATATGTACACTGCCGTTCAGTGAAGTTCGGTCATACAATAAAAATCTATTATATCACTGTATACAATTATTAATACATAAAATTAGAAAAATATTAAGCATACACTCTTCTCTAAGGGATTAAAGCCATAAATTATTATGTAAAGTAGAAATATTGCGACAACCACAATAAAGTCCCTTTTATTATCATTCCAAGAATTTCTCGGAAGTACCGATCTTTTGAAACGGGTCGTTTGGGGATTATTAACGAACAATACATTTAGGAAATATACCGCAGCATCACTCTTGTTTATTTATCACAGGCGTAAAGATATAAATTTGCTTCATTTTATTGTTAAACGTGTGTTGGTGTGCATCTGTCGTTTTTGCGCGAAAGTTTTAAGAAAATTTACTTAAAAGTGGCACGTGGCAAGCCTACCTGTGTAGAAAAACGTTCACGCATTATTACGCTGTTTGAAGAAGGATATTCGGGGCGACAAATTGCTGAAAAAATAAATATGAGAAGTTCAACAGTAAATGACATCGTAAAGCGATATCGGACAACTGGAACTATAGAAAATCGTGTTCGTCCTGGAGCATCTAGGAAAACAACAAAAGCTGAAGATTTGAGAATTGTATTATTAAGCAAACGCAGTAGAAAATTAACAGCGCTACAAATAGCAGCCGAAGTCAATCGCGGCCGTGAAGATAATGTTCAAAAAAAAATAATAATGTTCAGTATGTTATATTAGGCCAGAATAACTTTTCATTTACTTATTTTTGTCTTTTTTACCTGTACATACAATAAAATTGCATTTTGTTTTTAGTTTCGTTTGTTTCTGTAACCTTTTCATGTTTTTTAATAACCGACCGAACTTCTCTGAACGGCAGTGTACATATTTTGCTTGGAATACGTTGTAAATTTCTCCGTTGGCGCCTAATTAAAAATATTCGGCTTTTATCTGCACAGCTATTATTCGGTAGCTGTAGATTTTAGTGGTAATTAAAAAGGATCCAAAACAGTATGGCAAATTACTAATTGCCACTGGAATGTGCAAGTGCTCAATAATCCTATTCATAATTTAATATTTCAAAAATTTCTGGATGGTAAATGCAATCGAACAATACTTTTAAAGCAATTTCAATGTAGTGTTCATTATTCATCATGAACGTTATAATTTGACCATTATATATGTGCGCATTGAATATATGAATTTCATTGGAAAAAGTTCATATTTATGCATACGGTTCGACGATAATTTATGTTTTCCATTTGATTTTGTATTAAATAATAAATTGCTATTAACAGGGGATAATTTTGTAACGTTTCATAGATTCAATAAAATATGCAAAACACTTGCAGAAACTAATGGACGATATTGCATTGTTTTGTGATCTACTCGTTAATTACACTAAGTAATGCACTATAGGTTATATCTACACCCAGTTCAGGTCCCAGGACATTCTCTCGCTAGCTGGTCTGCAATTTCATTGTCCGCGATATTCTTGTGTTCTGGCAACTGCCGAGGTAGCCTTGCTGTATTCATATAGGACCATTTGGTTTGTAAGTACTCCCATGCTAATTTAGAGGATATATGATAAGTTGTTACCTCTAAGGCCACCCGACTGTTAGAGAAAATGCTTCAAGGTTAACTACGCAGACTCTCCCAAGTACAGGTTTATGCAGCAAATATTTTTGTTTGAAATATCGTGGTTTATCGTCTAGGTAACACAAGTAAGCTGTATCTCTTTGTTTCTTCATATATACCAACACCAGAGCTATAGCACCTGTTTTCAACCCATCTGTGACCAGGTTTGGTATTCCGCTTCAATCCTCTATTTCTTCCCTAGCTTTCAAGAGCTTATCACAGGAGATCTGTCCACGAAAGTAAGCTTAAATAAAATTAGAAATATTAACATTTTACTAAGGTTTTGAAAAGATTCGTCCTGGATTATAACGCATATAATAGCAATGCTGCAAAATTTCCGCTATTATATATATTTTACGTTTTCGATGTACACTGCCGTTCAGAGGAGTTCGGTCGGTTATTAAAAAACATGAAAAGGTTACAGAAACAAACGAAACTAAAAACAAAATGCAATTTTATTGTATGTACAGGTAAAAAAGACGAAAATAAATAAATAAAAAGTTATTCTGGCCTAATATAACGTACTGAACATTAGATTTTTTTTTTCATCGAAAAAACCTTCTTTGCTGTTAATCACCGGTCGAACTATTCTAGGCATTTTTTCGATAAGTTTTGTTAAAACGGATTGTGGAATATTAATCCATTCAAGTATTTATTAAAATCGTAAAAAATGTTTTCACAAAATTGCTTTTTTAGAACGATCATTGTAAACAAATCACTTGGCTGATTTTCGTGTTAAATTTTACGAAAATATTTAATAATACCAATAGCGCTATTTAGTGCTCGTTTATAGAAACGCTACCCTCGTATTAAATAAGCTTCCAATTTTTTTAAGTAAAATATTTAGAATTAAAAAAAAAATCAAGATTCATTAATCGAAGTTTCTAGCATGTGCGTCGATAAATCTTTAAATTCGCAATCATGGTTATCTATTTGCAACTTATCTATGACCCTGATTAAGCGAAATAGTGGTTGATGATTTCCATGATAGTAACAACCACGTATTATTGTAAACAATCTGCAGCACACTGTGAATTGTTTGAAAATATACGTTTTATTTACAATTTAAAATATATATTTTTTTCGAGAATGTAAGATTTCAATCTACCCATTTTTTTGTATTTACATCTCCAAGAAGGTGGCTGAAGGGCAATAATCCCGTATTGCAAAGAAAAATATTATTTTTTAAGATAATCTACTTAGAACAAAGGTTGTGATAAATCAGTATGTGTTTGTGCTTATTCTTACGCGCGACATTGTTCACAGATTGAAATCGGCGTTTTGTACCTTCTCCGGCATTTAATTATTTTATGAAAGCGAATAATGTAGTCGCAAGATCGCTAATAGATTACGCCCATATATACACATTTATAATTAAATAAATATTTGATTTAGCCATTTACACCACCTACAACACGGATAATTTAATTAAATCGCATGGCGAACTGTCTCGAACAATTACGTGGCGCGTTTGTTTTCAGATTTAACGCGAGCATCAATCACGAAACTTGTCATTTAGATTCTGAAAGGGCTATGTTTTATTAACTAATAAAACGGTTTTTTTTTCCCGCTCTTATTTCGTATTAACTGGCGAAACTCTCATCAATCACGGCTGTAGGAATATTACTCGCTCGGTCTACTAAAATTTCGCAAATATTAATATCTATCATTTCACTTTATACACGCACAGAAATATACATTTTTGTCAAATAAGTTTGCAGTCAGTTAAGAGAATCTTTGTATTGTACATGGGCAAAGCAATATTTTCTTATTAGAAGATGAGTACTATTTCCTTTGATCCAAAAATTGTCAAAGCTTAGCGAAGAATACGACGCTCCTATTTTCAATAATTACGTTTTAGTATTTACGTGCATAATTAGGTTTAAATTAAATAAAATGGTTAGGTATAAATTAAATAAAATTCGAAAATAGTATACTGCCTACACTGAGAAAAAGAATTTGTTGATTCAAGGAAGCCTGCATTGAATAAAAGAAATAATATTTTTCAGTACGTGCAAAGAAATATTGTTTTCTACCAAAGATATCTTTATTATTATTATTATTTCTTTAACTCAAAAAAACAATAGACACTAATATCAATTTGGTATTTAAAATAACAAAATTGATATATTTGAAACAAAGAAATTGATAGAAATGGAATCATTAAAACAAATAAACAAATGCAATTATTTCACTTTAAAAAATTAACTTTTTAAATGAAAAAAACGTCACACTCTTAACCAAAGAAATAGTCGCAATAGTTTGATTCTGATAGGAACTACAACTTAGAACTGGTTACATAATCAAAAAAATTGCTAATATAGTTGCTCATGGTATTGATGGAATCCCTCACGGCAAAAGCAATGTGAAGAGAGAGAACGCTAACCAGCGGGCATGTTTTTGCCTACACGACGTCATCAATGCAATGAATCTCATCAAGAAACACATTTCCTTGAGTTAAAGAAATCATTTTTTTTTAACCTGATGTCAAACTTATCTATTCTTTGGCACAAAGAAATATAAAAAAATATATATTATTTTGAAACGAATAATATCTTCGCTTATATATTCACTTATATCAAAGAAATATTGCTTTCACTTAATGAAATAACGCCAAAAAATATATTTCTTTCATTCAAACGATCCTTTTTTTCTATGTAATTATTTTTTTTATGTGTTATATTTGCGATCGATTTCAGGAAAACTCAGGTCTAGAAATTGCAGATAATAAGTAATTTTGAAGAATATAATAAAATTTTCATTTACAGGGTAGAAATAAAAATTAGAAACACCGTTTCTCTCCAAAGAATTAATCTTTCGTGGATATTACTAATTCTATATTTTCTTTAATGGTATATCCTGTATATATACTTGGTACTGGTATATATACCAGTTAATAGAAAATAATTTGCTTTAAAGAAGTATGAGTTTTTCCTTCTACTCTTAATAGTTGTTGATATATTAAAGAAAAAATAAAAATGTTTCTTCTGAAAATAGAGGATGCTTTGAGAACAAAATTTGACAGTTTTACATTATTTTCTGCTGCTTTTGCGAAGCAATAAAGTTTGTATGGCCTAAATACATTATTAATTTGTACCAATAATGATAGATTATTCAATTAATGAGACGGTAGATCGATGAAATGTTATTATTTACCAAATTAGACAAGTCAGAGCAAGCTCTGCAACGATATCCGGATCGCCTTTGTCCAAAAATAAAGAATTACTATGCCAAATTTGGCAAACATGGCTCTATCATAGCAACCATGGAAACATCTGTCCAGTCTAAAGCAAAGGAGCTGAAAATTTATTTGTCGCGAGAAATATCCTCATTTAGAAATTTACTCATCCATTAGCACGTATTAGGCACTCATCGCCTCCATATAAGATAAGAATAAAATTGCTCTGCTTTAGTTAATGACGGTAATAAAGTCCGCTATTTCGATTAAGTTTAATGACATCATTAGATGCACAATATAGTATGTCGTTACACCGTTATTCCTATACGACACAACAATGTCATTATGCAAACGTAAAATATACAAGACGAATCTTATCGAGAAGTCCATTTTCTATAGAATTTGTGTTATTCCTTGTGTTATAACGTTCCTTGTTGCCTAGGTACATCGGTTAGAATTGTGTAAAAATAATATAAGAATAAGAATGTTATTTACCGCAAAAAGGGGTTTTCAAATGATTTTATATTCTTGTTTGATATCTTTGTTAGGGAGGTTATAGAAGAGAAGGGACGAAATTTGAATTTTATGAAAAAAATACTCAGCTTCAAACAAAAATTGATCTGTCCACTGCGTCAAATTCGGCACTACTAAACACTGATCCTATTCTACATTATAAAAAAGTTTGTTCCAGATTCGCAGCGATGATCGTGAGCAATTTTATTATATACCCTTGATCACCCCACATGGCTGCAAACTGTTTCGTAACGTTCAGTGGCGCCAGGCGCACTTATTAAACTATTTGGGGTACTTTAGTAAAGTGCTTCAAATACCAAGCACCAAGCAATGAGCCAGGTTGTCGTAAGCGGTTGCTTAAACATGGTATTTCAAGAGGCCACGGGTCCCTAGTCTGACCCTGGTGCAAGAATGTGGACTTTATATACAGGTGTTAATTCATTTTTCAATCCACACCATGAGGATCTCACTTATTATTTTAGATATAGAGCAGGTTTAAATTTGGAGCGAAGTTGCTAAATTTTATGTTTGTTATGAATCCGAAAATAAAACAGATCTGTGACAAAGGAAGTTTTCTTCTTTTAGTTGCAGCGCCTTTATTTGGCCTTGCACAGAAAACCTAAAACATATTGTCCACTTACGGGCTTCTATCTCAGTGCACCGCAACTTTTTTTCAACCTCGGCATGTCTAAACCATTAGCTAATCTAATATTAGCAATAAATGAATTATTTGTAAAATTGTGTAGATTAAATACAGAATTTTGTGAATGGTGAATTTTTCCACTGCAGGAAATAAGATTGACACCGAAACGGAGAATTCTTTCACCGTTAATAGCAAAACGAAGATATCTTTTACCGAAACGGAGAAACTTTTTACTGAAACAGAACATATATAACACTGAAAGTTTCTGTTACTATTTAACTACGCCTGCCACCTGGCAACTCCGTAAAATTTTAATTATTTGTGCAAATGGACGCCAGGGAGAACCAGACGGTGTTAGATCTAACACCATATTTTTATCTGTACACGCAATAACACGGTCTATTTATAATCCAACGGTTTGGAAACTCTTGACTTAAAGGATTTCTTAAAATTGTCTCATTGTGAGCCGTCAAAAGCGCTGTAGTTGATTTAATGGAATATTGTCATCCAAGAAGTTAGATACGTATGTGCCCTTCTTTTCTTATACATAATAGATCTTATGACACGATTTCCCAAAATGCTCATTCAAACGTTTACTCCGAGCTGACGTGGTCTCCTTGCATTATTTCTACCGGATTCTGTAGTGCCCAATAATACTCCGTTTTTCTGTTAAATATTTCAGAATTTTTGATTCATTTGATCAGATAATTTAAAATCTTGTTTTACTACTCATAATTTAAACTGATGCCAAGCACAAGGAAAATTCTCAAACAAAAAATAATAAAAAGGAAACAGCCACTGTAGACAGAGTACGTTTAATATCAATTCGTATGAAAAGTTTTTGTTTACTTTCTGAAATTGCGAAAGATTTCGATAAGATTTCTGTAGCTGTTTTCTGAGCAATCCGCGATTGAACTAGAAGACACGTTGGGTCGGAAAGTTCTACAACGAATACGTGATCTGAATACTAAGACGCTGCCTCTTTTCTGTTTAATCAATTTTCGTTTCGACAAAAGAAAAATACAATTCTATTTGAAGAGAAATTTGCACTTGTAAAATTCAATTGTAGCGCTTCGACATGCAACTCTGGTTGCGGTAAGACTCGAACAAATCGTTGCAGGTTTAATATACAGGGTAAATCAATGGTGGAGACAAAAGAGATTTATTTCCCTATAGGAAAGATGATATTATTATTATTATTATTACTATTATACAGGATGCCTCACGAGGAACTGCATCGATTGATATACGAAATAATATGTATTGGAAAATTCTGACAGCTTGGTAATATAAAATTTTATAAAAAAAACAAAAGATGGCTGAAATGTAATAAAACATGTAGAACAATTTAAGCAATAATTGAATGATAATAATTAATAAACCGTTAAAATGTAACATTAAATGGTAATTTAAAAAATTAATTTATGTAAGCCGCAATTTTATTAAATATAATTAACAACTTTAAAACTTTAATTTTAATATTTTGTGGGGCCTGCTTGTGTTTTTGACACAGCTAAACATCTCTGGCGTATGCTTTCTATTAGCGCATTGATTCCCATTCTTGACGCACAGCTTCGCCAAGCTCATCCAGGGTTATGGAAAAACCGGGGCCTCCTTACCTGGACCCTAAGGTCTGGAGCTAGCCATCGTGGTTTGACTCAATCTCAGGTTTCTGGGTAACGAACGCGAATTGGGTAAGGCTATTGGCCCGGCCATCCCCGTTGTTTAGGCTTATACCACGGACGGGCCAATAGTTGAAAGTGTTCGATGGCCAAAGGCCCGAGGAGCCGATAGTTGGCTACATTTGTGCGACCTAGGCTCCGACGGACCGCTAGTTTTCGCCAAGCGCGGCTTAGACGTGAGGTAAGTTCCAAGAAATCGGTACCAACTCATCAAGGTTGAGAAGAAAACTTGTTTAACATGGGAAGCATGGGGGAAGGAGGAAGCCCATCGAAGATCAACCGGTCTCCTTCCACTGAGGAATCGGTTTCATCCGGGCAGTTCCCCGCTATTGGTCGGTGGGAATATGCTGTATGCGGATGCGGGTCAGCAGCCTTCCTCTTAGGAGGTTGCCCGATCAGGTTTATCCCAAAAATGCTCGATGCATTGCACTCTTGCACTCATCCTTGGTAACAATGACGTCGTTCACGATATGGGCTCGTTGATGATGAGCATTATTGTCCAGCAATACAAAATTTCGTGCAAATGGCACTACGATCGGCAGAATATATAAATCCTCATGCCCCACCTGCATTCATGGACTGATTTCTCAAAACTATCAGCTCAGTGAGATATGCTACCCGAAATCGTAACACCCCCACCTCCAAATAGCGTGGAGCCGTGTAACTTTCAAGATATCTTTCTCCACGTCTCTTCCATACTAAAACTCTGCTATCAGATTGATGTAGGACGAATCTGGACTCATCAGAGAAACGGTATTTTCTCCAATTACGAGCTTCTCACGGTGATATTTTTCGTATTGTAAGTAACATTAATGTAGCTTAATCTCAGTAACAAAGTAACACATGTGAGCTAATGTAAAAAGAATCAATGCGAACCTCTTATTTTTTGTGAAATATTCCAACAACTACAAGAAAAATTATATTTATATAAATTTGCGGTAAATAAGCTAAAAGTAACATCCATTAATTTACAGAATTTTTTTTTGTTTATAAATTTTAGGGATGTTTCATTAGTGGGTCACTTCAATTGTTGAACCGCCATCATCTCTAAGCTCTAATTATTAATTTTATATCAATTAAATCACCTTGATTGTTCCTACCGGGACATCTTCTTTGTCTTTAGCAGTAAATGTAGCCATATCAACAAGTGAGGACTTCACTTTTTGAAGTAATATTCGTGAAGATAATGCTGGTGTAAGTTTCATAACGGACTACGGCTATTACTTGAAGGTATTATATTTTTCAAGGGCTAAACTAGATTATAATCTTCCATATGTAGTTTCAGTATTCTGTAAATATCAAATATATAACCTTAAATAATTGCGTTATTCATAATGTGCTTCAATTTTCCAAGTAATTTGTTTGCTACACGATGATAAATAGCACACCAAGCAGGTAACTTAAATTCTAAAATTACCTTTCCAGATGTATGCAGAAGCTTATCGGATACAACTTAGAGGATTTACGTCAGAAGCGGTATCAAGCAGTTATATGCCTTTACATGGAAACGTACACATATACATGTGTAGGATATATTTATCTCCAAGCGCAGCGTTATTGCTCTTATGTACATTACATTCGGTAACTTGAGTTATATCGCTTTATATTTACCTACTAAACAGCGAAATCCCGCTCACAACATTATGTGCCGGATGCGACCGAAGAATTGCAGCTAATGCAAACTTACTATAGGTACTGTATCTGTTTCGCTGGGATCCGCTAACATTATAGGGACGGTGACTGAATGCAGCTAGAGTAAGTGCAGTTTCGCCTCATTACTGGCTTAACCACAAATGGAAAGTTTATACGCAAATGTTGCTGATAATCTGAGAGTTGTGCTTTTATTAAAATTAAGTTTTGGTAACAGATGTAAATTGAAAGCGTCTCTAAGTTTTCCGTTTTACCGGCTAAATAATCTGGTTTATTCTAAGATCTACGGACTGTTTCACGAACAACTGCATCGATCGATACATGAAATTTTTTTAAAATTATGTATTTATCTAATTATCCGCCAATTTTATTATCTTAAATAGAACACCCTATTTTTGAATTCTTCGTTTATTTAACAAGACAACGTTATTTATAACCATATTTGCAACAAATATTTGCATTTTTTGGAACTATTTTACGTACAGCGTAGAATTAGAAACCGAATTATTTTTTTCTAAAAGATCATACAATCGTGTCCTTCATGGACCGCATCAACAGATATCAAAGGACTTCCATTTCGTTTTTGTTTCTCGAAATACAATAGCAAACGATAAATCAACTTTTTCACAACAAGAACTAAGTCGTCTATCGGGTATTTTGAATTGTAACCTACAAAATATGTCCAAAGCATTTATACACTTACACAACATCTCAAAACTTACTTTACTGTAGTTCCGAAAAGAGCTTTCAGAAAAAGAATTCCGGGAATTAAATAAAAATAAATGTCGAAAACTAAATAGAAAGTATGAAATGAAAGCCAAACATCAAAGGAGTGGTATTTTCTGTGTTACCATTATAAAGGTTGTATGCATTGCTCGGCCATATTCTGGCTGATGGATAGGTCAAGGTAAAAATTCAAAAAAATTGCTTTAATTGACTACTTTGGATATTTCTAGTTGAATGGCATTTTAAAAAATTACATAATCTATGTTCTCATTGACAGGTAGTCTTTCTTTTTTTGGAAGAAAATTTTTCACATTTCCCTCAATATTTTGAAAAATATACATTTTAGGTGAGTAATGAATATGACATTCTTCCTGTTTTCTTTTTGTAAGTGCACTTGAAAGTTTAATTTAACGGGACTGGTGGCGCAGTGCTTAGCGGGATACCGGGTTCGAACTCCGGGCTCATCACTCACAGAGTGAGGTTTTCCGTGGCTTTCCTTACTCCAAAATTTGGCAAATGATAAACATCTTAAGACGCCCTACGTGCATAGGTGTAATAATAATTCATGGTTAACCGGATGCATCGTGTGATTGGCGGAAATTATTGAGGGGGATGTGAAGACATGAATTATTATTATTATTATTTGCATTATTAATCGTAATTCGTAATTGTTCAAAAATTCATCTGGTTTCTAATTCTATCTTATATGCTCAACAGTTCAGCAGAACGGTTGACCGAACAGTTCTGCAAAATTTAAATTTCCCAGTTAAATACTTTCACAGTTGTTTCAAAGTTGCACACAAATATGTATCTTTTCGATGCAGTTCCTCGTCGGACAGCTTGTATAGTCATTCACTAAAAGGAAAGTTTACGTGATATATACAGTTGTACACATGAGGTTTGCACTATTTGGGAAAATATATTTCTACTTAAGTACATTGAGTACATTTTTAATTTGCTTATTTTTGCTTAAAAAAGTTATGTTAAATCACATCAACATGGTCAATCATGTAATACCAAATGGGATATTTGGGAATTATAAAATATTCAAATGTTTGTAAAATGTCAAATAAAATGTTGCTAATTTTCGAGGACAGCTTTCATTGTTTTTAAGCAGTAATTACAATTAAATCAAATCTGTATAAAATTATTCAAACGAATTTTTGTTATTAATATTAAAGAGTGCTTTAGATGGCAAACAACACAAAAGTATCAGCACACTCCGCACCACACAAGTTTAATTGATTAATCCGGGACAGCCATTTCGAGGATGCCTACGATCCTTAGTCTCAGTCGGTGTTTTAGATACATATTTTTTACGTTAATTATTGCACATCAACCTCTTATAAAGTTTGTATAAATAATTACATTGTAAAGAAATACATAGGTATAAACTAAAATGTTTTTAATACTTGAAACAATGTTTTGTTGAATTTGTTTAAAAACAATGAAAAACATTGAAAAACAAGTGACTTCTTCCTTTGACCTTTCACAAAAGCTTGAAAACTGAAGCCATGTTTTATTTTTCTGAAGAAAATGTAAAATTTGGCAAATAAAAAGTCTCGTGGGTACAATAGTGATAATAATTTAATTTATTAATGTTAGACACGGTAATGTATAATTTCCAAAGAAATAATAAGCATTCAACATGGCGTAAGACAAATACTAACTTTTACGTTCACTATTAACATGTATCACAACAACATTCCAAATGTCTAAGTTCAACATTAATAATTTCTGCACCATATAGAACAGAGCTCTCCCAATACGGTCAAAGTTTCGCTTTCTCTCACACAACATATCAACACGTATATTAAAACTCACCCGTGTCTGTGGCAAGCAGACGCCCTCCGTCCCAGCTAATACCCTGCCATCACACTGTAACAACAGGTCTTAATCAACTCCAAACTCTTATCCGGACGACGGCACAAGATCTTAATAACTTCCTATGCATTCGGAGATATGGCCTTTGGGAAGAGGTAATGCGGAGTCTTTGGAGTGACTAATTCATCGTTTTTTCGTGTCTTAGTCCTTCTGTTTCGTTAGAGCGGATGGGTAATTTATTAGGATCTATGTTTCGGGCAATACTGTGCGAATATGAGTATTATTTGATGAGATGAGCGATGTTTTATATTCTACTTATGGTTTCTTTGAAGGAAGAATATATAGATTAATTTCTCCGGGAATCCCCGGGAATGTATTAGCAGATTTCACGATCTTTCGTTAGCTTTGAGTATGGTTTTTGATGCGTGTTATAGAGTTCATAGAAATGGTTTTTCATTAAAATTGATAAACATGTTTAAATATTTTAAGCAAAATTCTTAGATATTGTCCTAGGAGTACTCGTGCTTTTGACCAAAATAATGCCAATATACCTTCCCACGGTATTCAAGGAATCACTCACGGCAAGAGCAGTGCGAGGACAAAAAGAACTAGCCGACAGACATGTTTCTGTTTAACCGGCGTTATCAGAGTTGCTCCGAATGCTCCTCTATTTTACATCGCTATTTGCCACTCGGCTTATCACTACCCTTCAAAACAATATCGCATTGATAGTCTGAGGCGATTGCAGTTTAAAATCTAATTTCACATTGTTTGTATTTGGATGATAGGCATCATATTTAAAGGCTATATAGTCCGTTACCGCTGGGTAAGAATCGAATCGTCAAGTGTAGCACAACACGTAAACGAAACTGGGTATAATATTAAATTAGAAAACATCAAATTAATTAAGAAGGTAACTGCGAGAATTAGACCATTTATATGATGTAGAATACAAATTTGTTAAGCAGGGAAAGAGGTTGCCAATTTAACAAATCTCTATATTTGATAATAAAGAAAATACCAATGCTATTCTACACTACCCGACGAAAACATAGACGCGGTATCGTTTCTATTTACGAAACAAAGTTTATAGACATTATATAAAATGTAAATGAATATTATTAATACTTGTTATGTAAATAGTCCATTTATAGATATTTCTGGGTATTTATTGCTTTATGAGGGGTAATTGAGATTTTCCCAGATCAAAATAGGAATTTTAAATGCGACAAAAATTTAGACCCTGTGCATTTATTACATGAATATAAGCGAAAATGTTTTAAGTTGATCCTTCTCTTTATATGCAGCGGTTGTGCTGGTAAAGTGTACACATTTCACCACGAGAAATTATGTTTTATAAAGTGTTTGCAATATGGGTAGAAAACAACAATTATCCTTAATAGAAAGGGGTAAAGTTCTAGCCTGGCACCAGGATGGTGTTAGTAAGAAGGAAATTGCTCGTCGGTTACGAAGAAGCGACCATCGCGTTAGAAATTTCCTAAAAGATCCCGAAAATTACGGCAAACCAAAAGGCCAGGGGCGACCGAAAGCTGTAAGTGAGCGGGATAAACGCATGATA
>CACRWG010004365.1:0-66365 GCA_902654985.2 Oryctes borbonicus
CTGAACTCGAAAAAATGATGTTTCCCTCATTTTTTCGAGTTCAGCCTCTGGTGTTGTATCTTCGACGGTAATTTCGTCGATTGTTTCTTGAGGTATTTGTGGTAGATCTCCTCATTTAGGAATTCTTGAATATTCTGCAAAAGATCCTCTGTGTTATTTCC
The DNA here is from genome assembly GCA_902654985.2 of Oryctes borbonicus. Classification (NCBI taxonomy): domain Eukaryota; kingdom Metazoa; phylum Arthropoda; class Insecta; order Coleoptera; family Scarabaeidae; genus Oryctes; species Oryctes borbonicus. The sequence goes on from CACRWG010004365.1 coordinate 162, forward strand.
GACGTTATTGGCCATAGACTAGTCCTCCATTGCATTTATTTTTATACTAGATAGCATTCATGTTGTACTTATATACAATATCGAAGTTAAATTCAGCCAGTCTGATTTTCCACCTGACTAATCTTAAATTCGGTTCTTTTAATGAGCTAAGTCAAACTAACGGTCTACGATCTGTGTATATGGTAAAATGGCGGTCATATAAATATGGTCTAAAATACTTTGTGCCCCATACAATTGCCAGTAGTTCCTTTTTGGTGGTCGAATCTTTGCTCCGTTTCACCAAGTGTTCTAGAAGTATAACTTACAGGCTTATCATTTCCCAGTTTTCGTTGTGATAGGACAGCTCCTGTAGCGACATTCGAAGCATCCGTTGTTAAAATGAAAGGTTTCTGGAAGTCTGGGTACTGCATCCATCAGTATGTTCCGTGCATCGTTTCAAATGCTTTCTTATAATGCTCCTCCGTTACGATTTTAGATCCTTTTTTCAAATACTTGGTTAGTAGCTTTGTTAGTTTCGCGAAATCTTTTGTGAATTTTCTTAATAGGCAATTAGTCCTAAAAAAGATTTAATATCGGTAGTCTTTTTGGAATGGGATATTTTTTGATTATTTCCATTTTGTCTGAATTTGGCAATACTCTATCCTTCGTGACTACGTGCCCTACTTCCCTGTTCCCAACTTCCTTGTTCAGGAATTTGCATTTGCTCGAGCACCTTAGCTAGTTTCATTAGATATTTCTGTAAACTTGCAGAATAAATTATTGTCGTCCAAATAAACGTGACAGTTTGCACGGTTTGCAATAGGATATCCCGCAAACCGCGTAGAACGTTGTCCATCATCCTCTGGAATGTCGCTGGCGTGTTTCTTAGGTCAAGCGTCATATTTCCATATTCGTAGTGTCCTTGTTTGTGAAGAATGCAGTCTGTTCAATGTCTTATGTCTGGTGACACGCAGATGTTAGATCTAACGTAGTAAAGTATTTGTAATCTTCCCACTTTATCCAATACATCCGTGATGTTAGGAGTTGGGTACTTATCGTCAATCGTCTTCTCGTTTAACCTCCAGTAATCAATGACTATTCTGTATTTCACGATGCTCAACGGTGCCGAACCATGGACTGCAGCTCTCCTGAATGACGTCTCGTTCTAAAAGTTTCTTGATATCTCTTTTTAATTTCTCTCTTTTGCTGTAGGGTCTTGAGAGCTTTTACACTATTAGTAAAAATCGATTATTATAATACATTCCGTCGCTGAACAGTTGCTGTACCCCTCCTTTCAACTGTCGAAGTGAAAATACTCTGCGATAACGGCTTTGAACAGTTTTTAACGAATATCGTCGTTTTCCCACTTTCCCAGTATTCGACAGCGTTCCGTTTGTAAATAGCGTCTATATCAAAGGAATCAGGAAGCTCCTGATCTTGGTCGATATCAGACATTTCCTCAATGTCATCATTTACGTTATCATCTTCAACTCCTACAAGTTGTGACCCAGGAAAGTCAGAAGGTGATTCAAATTCAAGGTTACCCACTTCGTTAGTTTCATAAGTAGGATCATCACAGCTGCTCACGATTATGTGCAAGAGCACCTTCGGCCCCATTTTCTGAACGTATATCATTAAAGTGATCATATATCAACCCAGTTAATATGGTCAACACATTAAATGCATTTAACGTAAACATCATTATGTATGTAGACACTTTGTTATGCTAACAATAATAGAAAGTAATCGAATGAAGCACTACTTGTGAGTGATCTCGTAGATGAAGCCTAAAACATTTATTTACTATCAAGAATGTGACATTAAACACATGCGTCGTATATATTGCAGATTAAAAACTTGTTTGTTACTGATACCAAATTCATAATTAATAACATTCACATATCTCCCTAATTGTAAATCATAAAAAATATTAGGCCAAATAAACAACACATTCTTTATATATGATTATAGAGCATAAAAAAGGAAAAAACACAAAGTAGTTCTATCTTATTGATAACAAATTAATAAAATTTACATATCTGAAATCATAATACTTTGCTTACCCAGGTGTTCTAATTTTTAAAATGCTTCTTTTGTAAAATTTTCGTAGAAACTTTCTTCTCATTGTTAGCATTACTAGGGGATTAATGTTTGTTAAGAAAAATTGTTGCTACATCGAACGGTTACGAAGATATATGCACATATTGACATTAAGTGTAAGAATAAAGTTCTCTTCAGACAACATTGAGAGAAAAAGTGGCACAGACAAATAGAAGCAGATAGATGTAGCAAAAATGTAAGTTTCAAAGAAAATCGTTAGTGCCGTTTTCGAGAATATATCAAGAAACCAAAACCTTGCTGTCGCATCTCCTAAAGATGCGCTGACTCAAATATCAGATATGAATGCTTTGAAATATTTCGTTCTTGACACAGAAAAGAAAAACGAAGCGACATTTTTGGGTGGCTGTAATCATTGTATATGGTATTTTGGGAAAAAATCCAAAAACCGGTAAATTATATTTTTGAAAGTAGTTTATTGATTAGAACAGAAATATTCTTATTTACATGGTCAGGGGATTTAAATTTGTTCTTATTTTAACCCCCTACAGTCCTAAACATACGCCACTGATCTCCTTTTCAAATCAATATGTCCGAATTATAAAGAAGAATATTTTCCTTTTTAGTTCAGTTCGATATCTCTTCTAATTCCAAAGATATCGTTAAAAATGTGTTTTAGGGGTGTAACTTTATGGGTCTGTGACTCCCCCACGAGTGAATATTAGTAGCTAAAAAATACGGGTCGATTATTTTTCACTGCTCTACATGCCTGCAATATTTTATCAAAAGCGTAGGTAACCAGGGCAACTTTGCTTGTTAGTGTGAGCTGAGCTCTGCCGAGTTACTCATTAGAAACCCATACGCATCATATTGGTGTTTGCACCAGTTTTATTGGTTTTATTTCATTTTCTTGGTGTATTGTTTGCGGTTGTTTGACGATTGGCTTTCATTTTACGTAAGGAATATGCGATCATAAAAAAGATTCATGGATGTATTCTGCGGGGAACCTGGTTCGTTACATGAGCAGAGTTTTAAAAAAATCTTCATTGTGTGAAAAAGATATGGTTTGCTGAAAAATACTTTTTTGTAGGGGATTCTGCACTTCAACTGACTTATACCACCTTTAAAGACAATGGACAGCTTACACCAAATCAAAAGGAATTCAATCGGAGGAATTCGGCTACATTGCGGCAAATGAAGATAGCAACCGCAACACCCAACCAATCAGCGGCATAAAAGTGTGCTGCTTGTATCCCCGCTGTTCAGTTGCTGTTCAGACACAGTTGTGTTCAGACGTGCTACAGTGTTCTCTATTGCAAACTAGGTGCTACCAACCGCATTCAAGTAGTTCAGCTGGCGGTACGTGTGGTTTCGTCGGTTATCAGAGCTGCGGTGCTAACGGTTTTAGTATTTCTGCTCTTCACAAAAAGTTCGTTAGTTAGAGCGGCCGCTATTTTTGATAGCGTTACTAAAAAGAGAGGCGTTGACTTTGCGCGGCGGGTCTAAGGTACCGACCGAGGCGATGGCTTCGGCCGAAGTGGAGCCTGGTCAGGGGCCCTCCGGGTACAACGGCGCGCCCGTTGGTTCCCAGAAGAGGTTTTTAACGGACGAAGAACCTACATCCAGTGCGTCCGAAGCAGAGATGGAGACGGATGGCGAAGTGGGAGAATGGACCAAAGCCAAAAGCAGGAACAAGAAGGCCAAGACAAGCAAAAATGACCATACTGGGGATTCCCTACCTGCCACTGGGAGCTCCAACACGAAAGATTCCGCTGAAGGTCGTAAGACTCAGGCGAAATGCCCAGCGATCTACTTCTATGAGGTAGATTTCGTCAAGATGGTGGCCAGTATCAAGGCGCTCTGCTGAGAGAAACCCATCTTTCATTTCAAAGTTAACCACCTGGTGGTTAAGGCCTCTTCGGAGGAGGACTGGAAGAAGGTCAAGAAGGTGCTAGCTAAAGAAGGCGGACAGTTCTACCCCTACACCGTGCAGAGCAATCGCCCTGTAAAGGAGGTGGTGAAGTATCTTTCGCCCTCAATAGAGCCTGAGCGTATGAAGGCGGAGTTCCTGTTGCGCGGCATCGCGGTGCGGGCAGTAGCGAACATGAGGAGACGAGACAAGTCCGTGTTCCCGTCCTATCCAACTCCCGGCTAAACCCCAAAACCGGCGTAATGCTGTACAAGGTGCTCATTCGCCCAATCCTCACCTACGCCAGTCCTTGTTGGATCACGGCGGCTGCCTCACACTTCCTGTCTCTCTCCCGGGTACAAAACCGATGCCTCCGGTATTACGGGTCCCCAGTAACACCGAGATCGAAACACTGACACACCTGAGCGAAAGCGAGCAAGACGACCTTCGACTACCTGAGCAAGTTATAGTATCGCTGAACTCATCTAGTCAAAATCCACTAATTCGTTTCTATTATTTTGCCGGAGTAAGGAGTCCAGGAAGAAGATTCCAACGCCCACACCAAACAGAAGATGAGAATCCCAACAAGATTTCTGCGTGGAAACGGTACTGAAAGAAGATGGACTAGAAACCAAAGAGCCCTCGCGATCCCGCTGTTGATTTTCGCCTATGGTATGGTTCACATGCTTAGTTACCATGATCAGCTGCTTCCCGCTTAGTTAGTTTCACCTCTGGCGTGGCCTACACGTTGAGTTACTGTGCTAGCTGTTGCCTACCGCCTTTTCTTCTCATGAAGAAGCCCCATATGATTGGGAGCGAAACGTCGAGTTTTCATCAATCATTACACTTTTTTCAACATACATATATCTTATTTAATTTTTCTTTTTCTGACACATTTTTTTATAACATGTCTTTCTTTCAGCAATGTTCCGTAAACTAGTTTTAAATTGAAGTTAAATTAAGTTAGATAAATATGTTATTACTTATAAAAATTACATGAAAATTCTTTATATGTAGAAATACCTGTAGAAATATTTTGAACAATAAGTTGTTCACATTAAAAATATGGGTTCATCATTATTGTTGTACCGGATACCGTTAGTTGGTATCCACTAAATATTTTTTGTTTCTAAAAGATGAATAGGACTTGATGTCTTATTTTAAATTTTCTTTTGCCTACGTCGCGCAGCTGAACCTCATAGTTACTGTTTGCAATCTACCCATCATTACCTTTTAGTATTTCATACGCCATTTTTCTTATTTCCTTTTTCGTATATACGCCTGCCTCAATTACCCTCAACATCATAAATCCCACAAATGATTGCACCGCGTACCACTTTTCAAACTTGAGTGCGCTCACCACTTCATTGAGTTGAACTCAATTTACTCACAAATGGAAAAGTGGGCGGTGTAAAATATCATTTACTGAGTCGAAATAAATGCTCATTTAACTGAGTCACAGAGCTCAACTAAGAATTCTGCCAAAAGGAACGCTACGCATATTGTGTGTGTCGAGCAGAAATCGAGTGTAAATGACCGATGCTGATTTACAAATATAATTTTTATGTGCGTAATTCTGGGCGAAATTATGCGCCCTGTAAAACAACCTTAATTCATGATTACCTATAGTCACCAATTAAACTTTATTTATGTAACAGTAATAAATTTAATCAGAATAATATAATAAATCTATATTAAGTTAATTTTGAATTTAAAAATGTTCTGTAAACCGGAAGGTGTATTTGTAAATTAATGTACAGGGAATACAAAATAAAATTGACATGAACTTATAAACAATGCTGGCAAGATTATTTAAATTCGTTTATTATTATGGAGAATGCAATGAAGTGATATGAAAAGCATGCGACACCTTTGCTGCTCGGTATCCACAAAAATTGAAATCGGCACCAAACACAGTTAAACGAATAATACAGAATCCGAAAAACTTCAAATCGGTCAAGGCAAAAATTCGAAAACATATTTTATATGGCTTCAATAACATGAATACTTTTGGGAAATATCTGTACGAAGACAATAAAGCCAAATTTATAAGAAATGGGCTGCCGTTTGGCAACAGTAATAAGAATTCTTATTACTGCAGAAATTCAAATCCCCACGTATTTAGAACGGAAAAATTAAGAGTGAATATCTATAAAGTAGGATGACATTTTAAAAGACTACATAAGCTACATTCTCATTGCTAAGTACTCCTTTTTTTGAACAAAATTGTGGTACAGTAAACGTTTTCAATTTTGGATGCGCAATGAATGTGACGCTTTTTTTGGTTTTTTGGTAAGAGCAAAATAAGATGATAAGAAAGAGGAAAATAGTTAAAAAAATGTTAAAAAAATAAGTTTTGGCATTTTTTCCATTTAAAAGTTTTAGGATACGTAATTGTCGGAGACGCTGTATAATATTTTCGAAAGATTTATTCGGATTCTAATAACTACCCTCAACAGTTCTGCAAAATGTCAATTTTTATAAATTAAACACTTTCACGCCGATAAAAGTTTACATGCATTCATTATCATACATGTTCATTTATCATATAGTTGTTCTATCAAATAAACCTTAATAGTATGTACGGTGTTCAATTTAAAATGACAAAGCTTATAGCTGCTTCCAGTATGACCGGAAGTGTCAGATTATTAAATATTTGCTTCAATACCACATGCCGGCTTTAGTATATCGCCAAGTTTTCAGAATTTTCCAACGTATAGTCTTTTATATATTGATCGATGCAGTTCCCAAGGAGACCACCTGTATAATAAATTCAACGTTATTGAAGTAAGCAAGCATGTAGGTGCTTAAAGTAGTTGAATAGGAGTCATTACGGATGTTAATTTATTCCGACATATAGCTTTTTAAATGTGATATTTTAAAAGTTTTGATGAAAAATATATTCGCTTTTTCAGGTGGATAAGTTATCATTTCTAAACGATTGCAAGTCTTAAGTTAGAATCTTACTAGAATAGTTTCATACATGCTGTAACTTAATAAATGGTTTGTTCAGAATTACTGTAAACGGGAAATTTGAAAAATAAAAAAATGTATGTTATGTAAAATAGTAATTTTTTAAAAGGTTATAAATTTTTGTTTAATAATATCAAAGAATATCACATTCCATTAGACAAAAAGTGCATATTTTGGAAGGATCATAAAATACACCAGTGCGGATTTTACAATAATCACTGTGATCCCTCTAAAATTATCCTCCTTGAATACGTAACTTCACTCAGTTTCATCTGATTGTTACTTATTCAAATGAATAAACTACATAGTCCGGGCCGCAATCTCAGGCAAGGTATCAGTTTAAGTGGTTCATTCTGTGTAATCATAGACTTAACATGCAAATATTTGTTTTTACAGCTGCAATTCTTAAGACAATATGACTCAATTTGTATGTTGCAAAAGATAAGTAATAAAATGTAGTACAAAAAAGCTAAAAGAAAAGGAATTAAAATAACATCTTACTTTATCTCTTTCATGTAAAGTAGGTTGGATTTGAAAACTTCACATATCCGCCGAGTCATATCACTTTCGCACATTTCGCTTAATTTAACTATTTTGTGGATGTTCGTTTTAATCATCACTTGAAAATGTGCTATTTCCGATGCCAATATAGCAGAATTATTAGCGCCCATAGTTATTTCTCTTATCTGTTCAACACTGCGGCTGCATTCATCCAAAATTTCGGTGTATTGTTTGTTATATCTCGGGAAAATCGAAATTAGATTGGAGATTTCTTGTTCCATGCCCTACCGCCAAAGCGTAATTATATAATTGAATGTTAACAAGAGTTAGCTGAGTATATATACACAGGCTGAATCATTTTCAATCGGCCACCATGGGGACGTTTTATTACTGGAAATAGAGGGTAAGTGTAAATCTGGTAAACTTGCAAAATTTAATGTTTGCCATGAACCCAAAAGAAAATGGACCTGTGGCAAATAGCATTCGAGATTAAAAATAAACACATAAAAAAACTCGTTTTTTTCCTTTAACTCTAGTACCTTCAATATGGCGCAGCAGATAAAAACTAAAAACACATTCTCAAGGCCACTTTCGATCTTTTATTTAATGGTGTATCAGCAATTAAAACAAAATATTTTTTGCTTTAAGACAATGTAAGAGCTTTTCCTTCTTAACCTTAATAGTTTTTAAGATATTAAAGATAGAAGAAACATTTTTAAGGAACACGTTAATTCCTTTTAAATTTAGGGGTGCCTTGAAAACAAAATTGCTACGAAAGCAATGTATAAAATAAAAACGAATTGTTTTACTATCATAGTACTAATAGTAATAATAATAAAACCTATAAATACAACATAACGGATACTATCAAACTATAAAAATTGTTCGAAATTGCCACCGGTCTCTTGTACAAATAACTAAACCGTTTTTAACAAATGTCAATTCAAGTATTTGGAAATTGTTGATTTAAATATTCAGTTGTATTTATCGAATTGCATGGAAATGTCCCATTGTGTTGCAATACCATTGCGCTGCTGGTGGCATATTATTGAGATCATTTTCAAATTCATTTTGCAAGAAATTTAAATCTTTGATGTGTTAAGAGGCTTTATAAAAATACCAACCCAAAATAGTACTATTTACTACATAGTCTCTAATACTACGGTCCGTGGAGTGAGCTAGTTTAGGGATCCTAGTGTACTCTTTGATACGCAGTTGTCGTTTTTCTTACACGTAGAAGCTATCGGTTCCTTAGGTTTTAAGTCCCTTGGATTGCCATTTCGAACTCGTAGGAATTTTTTTGATGTCGCAGCGTTGGAGGCTGAGTATTACTTCCTTGTTCGTTCGCAGATGAAAATTGTGCCTTTAGTTTTGGAACTCTCATTACTATCATCAACTGCAATTTGAAGGAGTTCGAAAGAGGTTTCTGAAGTACCTCTTATAAAAATCAGATGCCGTTATCCTTCTCGTGGTACTGATTATGGCACCTTGCTTCGCAAGTGCAATCTTGAGTCCTAAAGATGTAGCTAGTGGGAAGATTCTTTTTAGTTTGATCAGTCACACTATCGATTCATCGCCCTACCTTTCTCAGACATGTTTTGTGGTGTCTCAATACAATCGCAGGTCTATGGACACTTTTAGTGTTTCACACATACTGTTCTACTTAAAATATGCACATCAGTAGAAATGTCAACTGTGCGTATTTAGACCCCTTTCACCGTTACAAAACCTATTAGTATATTAATCGAAACATTGTAGCGATTAGAATTTCACTTATTATTTCTTCAATTGTATTTACTTATATATTAATTATTGTAATTTGCTGGAGTGTATTGTATTTTTTTTTTTGTTCTAAATAAATAGGGAAAATCCTAAAATAGAGTTTAAGGTTTATGGAGTTTAAGATCGTTTCTAGAACAACGGCAACTTAAGTTCAAAGAGATAACAAGAAACCAAATTAACGGCTACTAGAAATTTTAAACGGAAGGTTAACCTAATATTACGTTGTGTTTATGTATGTTCGAACATACATAAACACTATGTTTATATATTCCGTACACTACCAGTCGAATTCAAACGATAAACACTTCGAAAACGGGAACACAATCAAACACTCCTCACTCTTTTATTTAATTTACGAAATTGCGCTGGGATACAACTAAAATTATTCTGGAGATTGTTGTAGGAAAAGATACATTATATCAGAAGTTTTTGTATGTAAGAAAATTGAACAGAAGAGAAGTTTTATATCGTTCCACCACTACCCTCGTTGGCTGGACTTATAATATTATTGTTATTATTGTAATAAAGTAATTATTATTATTTATATTATTACTATTATTATTATTATTATTGGCTTCAGTTTAGCACCATTAGCCATATACCTTACTGAAATCCTAGCCACCCGGATGAACGCTAGGACAAACATAAGACACTCTTCACACTCGGAAAAAAGGAATATACACAGAGTATAAAAACATAGGAACTCAACTAAAAGGAATTCTACATGTTGCACATATATTCATATATTATGTAGTTGATATCTAGTCTTTCCTGAGCTATTAAAAAATTTATATTCACAGGAAGTTCTACTTTCATCTTGATTAGGTCTCTTTTTTTCAGTCTCTGTTTTTCCTAAACACTGGCTTCTTTAGGCAGCGCGAAAATTTTGCTAACATCATTTTGTGGAATCAGGAATGCACATCCAGTGTCTAAAGCATTTTTTGCGCCATCTGTAAAGATGTGAGTGGATTCCGAACACCGATTGACAATTTCCTTAAATAAAATAATATTAGCATGTAGGTTTCGAGCAAAATCAGGAAAACAAATTTGGGGATTGCGGTGTATCAAACATTTAAATGGAATATTATTAATAAAAGATCCATGAGCTCTAATAAACCGGTTGTCGTAGATGGAAATCTCTGCAAAGGACAAAGCAAGTGGTGGAGATGGCTTACGTAGCCAATATGTGCCGATGAGGTTCTGGAGATTTGGTTTAGTACACTTTGCCGATTTATTTTTAAGTACGAACTTATCGCCTAGATACTTTCGTCTGATTGCCAGCGGCGGTTCACCAATTTCCGCATGCATTGCATCCACAGGATTCATAACTCCTAAACAAAACTCCTACTGCACTATTGTTCGCAACGTCTAATCGTTTCAATAATGTTTTGCAAGCGGAACCATATGACACGCAGCAATAATCAATCAACGATCTGACTGTAGATCTGTAAATTAGCTTTGATGTATGCAAATCAGCCCGTAGAATATTATTTGATTTTCGGCATTTTTCAATAACTTTCATTATATGTGTTCTCCATGTTAGTTTACTGTCTATCCACATGCCTAAGTATTTAGTAACATTACTAATCTGGAATTCCTTGTTGGCCAGTTAAACAATACGATTAGGATTCCGGAGTCTAGTAAATAATTGTACACTATATTTAGAATATGCGATTTCAAATTCTTTTATATCACACCATCACAAAATCATCCGCGTAGTGAATTATGTTTGTATTAGGAATAACTAGATCGTTGAATAATAGCGGATTCAATACTGATCCTTGTGCTAATCCTTTTGAAGTTATTCTAGATCCTAAAAATTCAGCCTTTGCGGTTTTTTTCAATTACTTTCCGATGCGAATACAAATTGACAATATTAGTGGCAATACTTGGAGGAATATTTGTTTTCAATTAATCTTTAAGATCTATAAAAATTTCCATTAAATAGTTATTTTTAAAAAAAGCGGATTGATTGTCTGTCACCAAATGCGTTAAAGCATGCAGGGTACTGTATCCTTTCCTGAATCCGTATTGCCCATCACTAAGATACCCGCGACTCTCCGTCTACCATACAAACCGGACTTTAATGAGCCTCCCTAAGTTTTCAATATACATAAAAGCAGTAAAATAGGTTTAAGATCACTTAGATTTAGGACTAGAGACGATTTCTTAATAGGAACAACAATTCCAGTTTTTAGTTCCTCTACGTCTTCGCCATCAATGTATATTTTATTAAATATGACTACCAACACTTTTTTTGCATTATTAGGTAACAAGGTTCATCATTAGGTACAAAACGTTATCTAAACCTGGAGAAGTGGTTGTGTATGTCTTTAACGCCTTATCTAATTCAAACTCTATGAAAGGTTCCAACAGAACGTGCGGAGATTGATCAAGAGAATTAAAATATTAGATATTTAGTCAAAGATTTGGATCTAGTAACTGACCTTAGCAATTACCTCAGTTATCAGTAAAAAAAAAGACTGACTATACAATTTTAGTACTACTACTCGTGACTGTTTAAGCCTCCATATTTACAATTTGTACTAATTTCTCTTTCTCTGATTCTTTATCGAAAATATAATGGCTATTGCTAAATATTGACTCTGTAAACTCTGTAATACATTCTATAAGGTTAGCGCTCCCACCAAATGGCTATTTACTTCCTTATTAAAGAAATTGGCAGACTTACTGCCAATGAACGAAAAAGTAGGCTGAGAAGTGATGGTTGTTGGGGAAATGATTTTTCGTTTCTTAGCACTATTGTTCCCACTTTCAATTTTGGGTTTATCATTAAATTGCGGAAAGTTATTAGCTTCTGATGAGGGAAACTCTACTTGGCTTTCCAAATTGGCAAGTGGTGTTACGCGTCATCCTGTATTTTGTTTATCTTACGATCTCCCCGATACAGATACAATATGAATTATAGTTAGGCAACCCATTTCGCACAGTCCGATTTATTTCCATTAAAATAATATTTGATCGGGTTTTGCAGTATTTTTATTTCAGTTACGGCTTCGATAATTCTCTGGAAAATTTTACATAAGTGTTATTGTCTCCATTTATCTTTACTTTTCTAAATTTCTTAAGGAAATAATTTTTCGTCGTCTATTTTCCCTTCTACGCTAGAGGATGTAACCTGACGCATTTTAAACAATCTCGATAGTTTCTCCGATTGGTCCGCTTGTGTGATGTTTTATCACAAAGACTAATTTATTCTAGAACGTGAGGATTAACAATTTTGTAGCTCTTTTCCGTTAAGCCTTGTTACGAGTTGGATGTGTCCCGAAGTTCACTCTGGAGTTGAAATTTAATTTTTGCTTTGAGGAAGGCCTTTCGCTTATTTTGCGGCTATAAATTTTGTATGGCTCAGCGTGCGAACTACGCTGTTTGACTCAACCCTTGCGTACGGAAGAACTCTTATCCAGAATTAGGTATGTGCATACTTGAGCTTTTCCTTTTTCGTGAAAATCTTCGTCCTACGGTTAATTTCTCCGTTCTTAGTGTTCTTGTGGAGGACGTACTTCTACCGTAACCCGAAATACTGTTCTTGTGGAGGGCGTACTTCTACCGTAACCCGAATTATTGTTCTTTTGAGGGCGTATTTTGGCCTAACATCCGAATACCGAATACGGAGCATGTTTGTCGTCGTCCTTGCGTCAGTGGCGACCGAGTTTTGCCCCGCTGGAGAGACCAGATTGCCGAGGGTGACCTTACAACAGATACGACGTACAGATAAGTGCATCAGTAACTACAGTACCGACCCTAGGGGTGGCGAAAAAAAACATAATATTCTTTTTTTTATTTTAACGGAAATTTACTTTCAATCTATAGTTTTTAGTATTTTTGTTTTTTTTTTTTTTTGATTTTCCCCTTTTCTTATATTTAATATTTCAAGTTAACACATTTGCCTTTCTCTATTTAACTTTATTTAGTGTCAATCAATAATTTTAAGAAAAAAACAAGATCTTGTCGGCTATTTGAGTATACTCACTTGAGGAACCAAATTTATATCACTCCCAAAAGAGTGGGATACAATTACACTTTTCTTTATTATTTTTTTTTTATTTTGACGCACAATTAAAGCAACTAATTTTTTTTTTAATTTTTTTTAATTATTGAAGTTTTTCTTTCCTCACTTGTCGAAAGTTCTGAAAATTTACGTCTTTTCTGGCGGCGTACCTCGGTTCCCACGACCAAGGTCTATGAAGGACATTTGTGATCTTGTGGGTGGCACCTTCCTGAATACTGGCGGGAGCCAGAATCTTATTTTTAATTTACTGCGATCTACGACCGTTGTTGGCTGAGCAAAGCGGCCACGAATGTCCTGTAATTCTACTTTGCCAATCTCAGCAGAAGGGCGCGTAAGGTAAACGTTAGGTGTTTTCGGAACCGTTTAACCCGAAGAAGATTTTCGACATCTGCCCTCTCTCACTTGCTAACGCGCACCCTTCAGGAGCCAAAAACAGATCCTCTTGAATCTCCATCGTCGCACCGTGACGCACTTTGTGACCATTTTTGTGCTTATCCATGAATTCCTCATAGGTAAGTTCTTCTTCGGGGGGTATACAGACTCGGACATTCTGCTCACTCTCTTCACGATTATTTCCAAGAAACGGAGCTAGTCGATTAAAATGGGCTACTCTTAGCTTACCATTTGGTTTTCTTTTGATGCGGTAGACAACGTCGTTAATTCGCTTCACCACTTCGTAAGGCCCGTCCTACGATCTGGAAGTAGGCCATCGTGCCCCCCAGCACGTTGATTGACTGTGCAGCCGCCATGTGTAGCGTCCACCTAATCGGATATATCTTGTTGCCCTTGCATACTACCTTCGGATGAAGAATTATCATTGTTGCACCAGTATCCAGCAGCAAATCTATTACATTTCCATCAATGAAGAGGCTGCTAGCCCGACCTTTTACTGAAGCAACAATCACTGGTGTTTCCGGGGCATTAGCCACACGGGTCGACGATCGCCCCTTCCCGTCGGCCCATTTTAGTTTTCCTTCTGCCTTAGTTTTAATGGACTAGGGCAGCGGCTACGTAGGTGCCCTGACTTCCCACAATTCCAGTATCGTTTCTCCGGTCGCCAAATCTCCATACGCTTCAGAATTTCCGCTACCATCTTTTTAAGTTCTTCTGACGACTCTTCCTCCTCGTGAGTTTCTAGAGCACGGATGCGAGCATGTCCTTTGATAGATTGCTTCACGGCTTCAAAATCCAAGGCTTGAGCCTGCCTGCTGAGTCTCGCTATTAAGGAGACCATCCAGAAACTTATCCACTGCCAGACTCTCATACCCCACACCTGACACCAATTGCAACGTTTTTCTGCCTTTAAAAACGTTGTCGGGGCTCCGGGACAAACAACTCAGGCGATATATTCAATATAAAAGTGGATTTATTGCACACTTAACGTCCGTCAACATTAAAAAATAAAAAACATTGTCAAACTTTTAAAAATAGCAAACTGGATAAATGAAATCAGATGTTTTGAATTAATAATGATAGCAAGGACTGTGGCGTAGTATGGTAAACAACACATAAGTATCGGCACCCTCCGCACCACACAAGTTTAATTTATTATATAGTAATATAATAAATAGTCCGGGACGGCCGTTTCGAGGACACGAATGGTCCTCATCATCAACCGGTGACCGAATGCTTTGAATTAATTTATTTTATTGCATATAACGGATGAAAATTGCAGTATAAGAAAGGAAAGAGTAGTACACAAAAAGTGAGGTTAGTTGTAGAGCGCTATTATATTATACTTGGAAGTTTAAATAACAGTTATTTTGAAATCACGAAATTTATTGGACGTAGTAACTGGACAGTTGACAAAGCCTGAAGAGCCTGCTGAGAAAGTCAATGAGTGGGATGAAAAGGACTCGAGAGCACAAGAAATAATTGTTACCAGGTTAGAAGAAAAGATAATGACCATGCAAAAGAAGTGCGGGATGAGGCAGAAACTGTTAACAATATTTGAACCAAGATCGATAGTTAGCATTCATTTTATACAGCAAAAGTAATTTAGTGTTTGTGGTTCTGTGTCTATTTTCATTGCCAAAGTTAAGAAGTTGGTAAAAGAACTGAAAAGCATGAGCTTTCGGAAAATATGATTATCACAAAAATATTGATGGCGCTACCAGAAAAATATAAGCACTTCATCTCGGCACGGGAATCTGTACTTTCAAAAGACCAGAATGTAAAGCAACTAGATCGAGACTTCTTGTGGAAGAAGAAAGATGCAAGAATACAGACGAAACTGATCCATTGGCAGCATTATTTGCGGAAAACTGAGGCGCACAGAAGAAGAAATGTGTTCAAAATATTGATGTGAATACGTAGAAAAAGCATGGAAAAGTATGTTAAGAAACCAGGAAAGGGTGAGTTGTGTTATTTCTGTAAGAAATCAGGACAATTCATTAAAGACTGTAGGTATAGAATACAAAAAGAAGAACGTTCAAATAACAGTAGTACACCAAATGCTTTTATTGTAAGTGTACATTTGAATAATGGATACAGGTGCAAGTGAACATATGTGTAATAATAAAACATTATTTACAGAGTATAGTACTTTATCTGTACAAAAATTTGTAACGGTAGGTGATGGTAAAAATTTAAAAGTATCTGGTATAGGAAATATAAGGTGTTATCAGATAATGGGTCAGATTTAGTACCTGCCATATTGTATAATGTTTTACATGTACCTGATTTAAAAGTAAATTTATTTTCTGTAATTTGTGCGGTAGATAGAGGTAATGTTTTAGTGGCCAAAGAAAATGAATGTAAATTTATGAAGGGAAGTCACATAACAGCAATTGCAATATAGCTGATAAATTGTTCATTATGAATTGTAAAATGAGTAGATGTGTAGCATTAATAAGTTTAACTGTATGGCATGGAAGTCTTGCACAACAAAATTATCAACATGTTAAAGAAGTTTTAAATAGAAATAATATTAAATATGATATGATGGGAAAAAATAATGTATAGCATGTTTAAAAGGGAAGCAAAATAGATTTTCATTTAGTCGAAGTGGCAGTAGAGGTAATAATCCTGGAGAATTGTTACATATAGATTTATGTGTTTATGTGTTCGAGGTATTTCCTGTTAGTTAAAGATGAGTATAGTAGCTTTCGGTTTATATATTTCGTGAATCAAAAGTCTCAACAAATTTTAAAGAATTTTATTGTAATGTTTGAAAAAGATACGGGGTATACTATTAAATAGATTAGGTCTGATAATGAGAATGAATTTGTTAATAAAGGAATTGAAGATTTGTGTAATAAAAATGGGATTGTTCATCAAACAACAGTAAAGAATGCACCGGAACAAAATGGTAGAGTTGAGAGGGAGATGAGGACTATAGTAGAATCTGCTAGGACGATGTTACAGGGTAAAAATTTAGGAAAAGAGTTATGGGGTGAAGCAGTTAACAGAGCTGTATACACAATAAATCGAACAGATACAACTCATATGGTAAATAAAACACCTTTTGAATTGTTATATATCAAGAACTTTGATATTAACGCACTAAGAAGTTTTGGAACTGAGGTCTATGGTCTATGTGAGAGAGGAGACTAAAATGGGACCCAAGGAGCAAACACGGAATATTTATAGGTTGTGGAGTAAACTGTAAAGGATATAGGGTGTGGTTTCCGTATACTAAGCACATTGATACATACAGAGATGTAGTTTTCATAGACAATAATAGTCACAGTCAACAGAAAATAGAATGTGAATTTACTTCTAACGATGAGCAAAGTTACCAGGAAGAAAAGGAAGAAGAAAGGACAAATAGGGGAAGAGTTAGCTAATTTTGTATCAGCATCTTCTAGTTATTCCGAAGATCTTTTCTTCATTGTAGCGACTGACACTCGCCAGAACGGGAAACGCTTCTAGCTTGATACGAAAAACTCAGATCTAACAGGTATCTATTTGACATACCAAAAAAAGTTGTCGAATACTATATTAGTGATATCTAACAAGAGTTTATTTTCTATTTATTAAGCTGTTTAAAATTTGGAGATGCAGTGTTGAAAGAATGTAATGTATGTTCATTCACCGAGACAATAACTACAGCATCGGCTTGCAACCTTGCATTCGCAAACCTTTCTCGAACCCTATCACTACACCGTTCCTACTTTCGCAATTTCGCTTTAATGTACCTTCACGTAACACTCGACATGTACTTTCTTAAATGTTCCAAGAAGCAGGACCAACATTTTATTTATATATATATATGTATAGAAATATGATATATATATATATCACATTTCTAGAAATTCTAATGACTATTGTAATGATTTTTTAAACACTTAGCTATTGAAGGTTTTTGGTATTTATGTTTTCCACAAGCTATATTTATTTTCATTATATACAGTTTGGACTAGCCGTTTGATAAACATGGAATGGAGGAGATAAGTTGCAGGAAGAAATATGTAAAAATTACTAATTTGGTTGTCCAAGAAGCAAGGCAAAAATTGAGCAATTCAGAATCAACAAATGTGTATGCTATTCAATCTATCGTTATAAAACTAATGAGATACGGGTGGAAATTTGAATCCAAAAAAATAATAGAACAGTAGGGGTGTGGGGAGATGGAATAAATAGTAGCGGCGAAAGAAGAGCAGAGATCGAGGAGAATCTGAGAATAGTAGAAAGGAAGGTAGTGAGGATAATATTGGGATCGATGAGGGTTGCTAACAGGCAATGGACCGTGAAATAAGGCAAGAGCTCGATGATGTAACAAACATAAAGAAACAAAGGTTTATGTTTGGAGACCATATATATATATATATTATTAAGCACAAAATATTTAAAAGGCAATACCAGTACTTTTTAATATCTATCGAAAGGACGCCATGATTATAAATGGTAATGTATTTCTTTCTTTTTGGGCGGGAACACGTGTGAAATCAGAGAAGAGTTGAATGCATTTTACGAGGACCATGCTTCTTTGATTACTACCATCAGATAGTGGTCTAATATAAGACGGCCGTACATCCGTCTTTGATGAGGAGCGGTCAGGTGTTCCTACTGATGTGACTATGGACGATATGATTAAAAAGATTCATGATCGTGTTAGTAGGTAGACGGAGGTGCCGCCGTCTGGTAACGATTGGGTAATGTTTGGACATGTTTAAGTGCGATACAAGTGAGTTTCTGCGACGTTATGTGACTATAGATGAGACATGGATAGATTACTACACGCCGGAAACCAAAGACCAGTCGGCAAATTAGGTTTCTTTTTCGACGAAGGCGTACCAAAGAAGGCGAAGACTATTCCATTAGCTGGAAAAGTTATAGCGACGATTTTTTTGGACTTACACGACCGATTTAAAGGTGAAATGGCGAGAAAAAGGCGCCATCTATTTAAGAAAAAAATTACTCGTACCATAATAACGCTCCGGTCCATTCACCGGCAATTGCGACAACAAAGCTAGTCCAGGCGCGAATTCGTACCTCATCCACCATATTCGCCAGATTTGACCTCTTGTAATTTCTTGCTTTTTACAAACTTGAACAAATATTTTATATAAAACGCAGAACTAAAACTACAAGGATTGCTGCCCCATTTTCTTTTGCGTAAGCTTTACAGAAAACATCTGTATTTCTATTTTACATATATATTCACAGAAGTCTCTAGTAATCCACATGGTGTACAATTTGCGATTGCACTGTAACAATAATATTTAGCGATGACGGTTTCTTTTCTGTTTTCTTACTTAGAGCATATTTTAATCAGGTTATATATGTGTTAAAACCATGTCAATAAAGAACCGAAGATAGATGGAATGCAGCACTTACCTGCTTATGTTGTTTAAGTCTTCTATTATTTTCTTTCATTTCCATTAGTTTTATAGAAGATATAAGTGGTTCGATTCTGCCATATCTGGGCGTATGCAATACTTCAATTATTCTTAATCGTAACATTGTTTTGAATTTTTCGGTTTTGACCCAATCTTTCGCCAACTCTACACTTTCTTCCTTACACTTATTCATATATTTATCTATTACGGTGTATAATCTGGAACCGAAAACTGATTGTCACGAAATATGTAGTTATTGTTAGTTCATTTGTATTTTGGACAGTATTTCGGTAGAATACTTTGACGCGTACGTATAAGCCTAATGGTAAATAATGGTGTGAGGTAGAGAGGCACTCGGAGCAATGCTGAAGATGTCGGTGGGTAGAAATATGCCCGTTGGCTAGTGTTTTTTTTGCTCACATTGCTTTCGCCATGAATGCTATGTGTATTATCTTTCGTTATTGCTTCTAAGCACTCTTTCGTGTTTTTAATACATCATGGTAAACCTGTTGGAGTCACTTACATGTGCAGGTACCAGAGCGCTTTCTGTGTTACCATCTCGGGACAAGTAGCCCAATTACTGTTCCAGACGTGTATCTTTTGGTACTATATATAAGCCGAGAGGCGAGGTAGAGAAGCCCTCGGGGCAAGGTTTATGACGCCAGACAGGCAGAAGCATGACATTGCTTTTGCCATGAGTAATTTTATCAATATTGCTATATTAGCATTATGAGTGTCCCCAAATACTCTATTGGCGAAGCCGAATTTAGCGAATTCTATCCTAGGTAATCTATTAGCCGGAAATACTTAGTGCTCTAAAAATACTGGAAGATAATAGGATTCAAATAGCTGGACAATTTGTTGTGAAACTGCGGTAAATGATCTGTTGTTTATTAACCAAACAAAGTTGTCATTACTTAATTTTTATATAGTTCGCCGTAAAAGCATCACAAACAACTGAAAAACAACTTGCCTACCAAATACTAGAGAAATTAAACCAACTCATCATTTCCTAAATAATTAATTGTACTACAGTACCATAAAGCGATGGCCTAACAGCAATTAAATAAACAAGGAGCAATGCGGAAAACACCCAAGATGACAGATTGGTCTTATCTGTGGTTCCTGAGCTACCTCGACCGTAGCCAACTTCAGTGTGTGCCATACATGCGACTCGTTTTCCCAGCTCACGACGAGGACACTACATGATGTGGGGGAACGGGAGAAGTTACGCGAGGGCAAAAATGTGACAGATATAAATAAAAATGGTCTACGCTTTTTGAATTCGCAGATTGATCATTGTAGTAATTACGTGGTACTTTGGATGAACTTGGGGCCACAGAAGACAATTTG
This sequence comes from Oryctes borbonicus, assembly GCA_902654985.2. Classification (NCBI taxonomy): domain Eukaryota; kingdom Metazoa; phylum Arthropoda; class Insecta; order Coleoptera; family Scarabaeidae; genus Oryctes; species Oryctes borbonicus. The sequence continues at coordinate 20,533 of CACRWG010004365.1, forward strand.
GCGCCTCTTCCTAGTCAACTTTGGATAAAAATGAGAATACATTATCAAAATTGTTCTCACTGAATACTGCGATATTATTTAATAGGTGTAACATACCGGGGATCGTTGAATTAATTTCTTCGTTACCTTTCCAAAAATGTTAAAATATATAAGGGGCTCTATTTAAGGTAGGAAAGTTGGCATTACTTTAAGTGAGTTCGGAAATGGAAACGGGCAGTCGAGATAAGCGAATGCTAGTGTACAAACCCGCGTTTTTATATCCAAAAATTAGTCATGCGGGAGCGTTCTTGGGAAATTGATAATAAACTTACCCTGATTTCCAATGTTCTAGCAATCGAATTTGCTTCTTGCATATGCGAATTTCTGTTGCTAGTAACGTTTTAGCAGCATTTGTCTCCGAAGTAAGAGAATCGACCATCTTTGCGTCGTTTTTTATATTCTCTCTTTGAATGTTTCCAATAGTAGACTTTATGTTTATATCACTCGTGTTTTTGTATCGACAGTGGAGAAAATATCTTAATTCGAATTCTAATAATTCTGCTTCCACACTAATGAGGTCCGAAATCTTTTCCAGTATAATACTTTCTCTCTTCTGATTTTCAATATATCTAGATACCAGTATATGTCAAAATCGTATAATATGCAATTTGATTCAAATATCTTCATGTGGGAGTCACTTACGCCTGCTCAGAAGGTTGTGTCTGTACGAAAGAAAATTTTTCAAAAGGATTTTCTTTTGTTATGTTAATGCAGACTGTTGTTCTAAAATTGCATTGATCTGAGATGAGAACGTTTACTATGTTGTGTTTTGTTTAATTTAAGGCACTATATATATTTAGAAATCTCGCTATACTCTGAAGGAAAACGTCATAAAGTCCTCTACTCTAAAATTAAACGTTTCGTCCAATTTGAAACAGAAAAAACACTTACTCATTTCGCATTGGATAGTTATGATTTTTGGTATTTAGATTATGTATTGGAAAAGTTGGTATGATTTTAATGGAACACTCTGTATATTATTTTGAATTTTACGTTTTTCAAAATTCAAGGTAACAAATGACATTGGTCTAAAATTAATCGTTTTTTAATCGTGGCTCGCAAGTTACTCGGTAAGAACTGGTGTCTTGAGTGTCAAATAATCTTTTAGTGATACAGATAGATAGATCCACTCATGTCCTACAGATTTGGTCAGCAAAATGAAATTAGAATACTACCATCAACAAATACAAACGCTTCCATATCCGTTTATATTCAGTACATGAGAGAGACCAAAGTATGGTCTTAGGGGTCACCTCAAAATTCGTGAAGATTTCAATTCTACTTGGTACGTATTGGAAAAGGTACATAAAAGAGAAGCTTTGACATAATACGAGAATAGAAGGGGTCAAAACAGGCATGTGTTTGTGGAGCTTCAAACTAATGTATTCTACTAAAACACCTTCCTATTACTACCACCCATATCAATAACGCCTCATTAACACTGAAGACATGTTTCAATAGCTAAGTTATTATCTTTAGTACTAAAGCTGACCTAATAATTTAAGTTGAAAGTAACTTATACATTTTTAACATTATGGTAGATTAACTGCGCTCGTGCATGACTCAACAACGTGTTAAGACTGGCACTTAGGGGTTGCTGTTTACGTTTACGTTCTTCATTAACTTCATAATATTTTCAAGCATACCTAATTATATAAGGTGACAGTAGATTTGACAAATCTTCTGGACTTAAGATGAACTATATGTTCTTTGCACCTAACTTTGGTTTTCTATTTGGTTAAATCTTTACCGTTGTTTACCTAAAACAGGAAATTACACGGTGGAAGGAAAATCGAAAGGCGTTATATTGGCAAGATATATCAGGATAAAATTAGGTGAAAGCATTTGGATTCGATTGGGAGACAACGTCAAAAATTGCGATTTTGCTTAATCTCTTAAGTGGCTAGAGATTGCACATTTTCAATACATTTCATAACAGTCGAAGGTTAAACCAAATTTGAAACAATTACAGCAAAGTTCAGCGGTTACTGTGATCTTGTGAGAAATGTTGTGTACACAATTTAATTTTTCTAAAGGTGGATATTTTGAGAATTTTATTATTATTTCACCGAAAGGTTGAATGGTTTATCAAAATAGGATAGTGCAATTTTCACTGTAATTATAAATATACAGGTGTCCCAACCTTCTGGAACTGCAAAAAAGCTAAAATTTTGTGACGATAATAGACCATATAGAGTATCTTTGAAAAACATATCCGTATCTCCAGAGCTATCGATCATCGTATGCTGAAGTATTTTATATTTTAGCGAACTAGACACTTATTATTATTTTAAGCGGAACGCCCTGTATATTTTACGTTTCTGTTTTTTTTTTATCTAGAAATAAACCAATATAATATGGGTTTCATATATCTATATCTAACACATTTGGAAATCATTATTTTCTTCATTTTTTCAGCCTAACTAAATTTCATTAGATGGAGCTAGCATTCGAACCTACGACTATTTGCTGGGTAGACGGGATTAAATTGCATGCTTGTCTTCATAATTTCTGAACGGCACCTGAGATTGATCCAAATCCGTACGACTACTTCACAAGAAGTTACGACGACCTACATGTGTAGGTTGTTGTAATTCCTGTAAAGTACGGCGCATATCACGAGAAATACTTCGGAGAGTGATGCGGAACTTCAATATCCGGTTGCAACAATATATTGACAATTTGACAATCATTTGCGGGATATTTTGTTTAAAATGTCATGATATAAATTTCCAATGTTGCTTTCTTCAAAAAACAATTCTACCTTTTATAGTTTTTTTTTCTTATTCATCTTCAAAGTTAGCGATAATTCTCTGCCCTATCCTGTTTAAGCTATGCTATCCCGACTGGCGATATTCACATTTGTCAAATTAAAGCTAAATTACTAGGGACATCCCTTCCATTGATTTGGAAATAAGAAAGGAACTATTATGCTAACGGACCTTTCTAGCAGAAAAGGAGAGGGAAATAAGTAATGTAAACATAAATATGTTAGGACAAATTTAAAATCAAAACAAAAAATCTAAAAAAATTGGGTTACGTGTTACTCAATTGAAGTTCACCAGGAACAAATTTAATAATCCTTACTGTAATTTTTATTGCAATAATTAGTAGCCTTTTGTTTATTTGTCTTTCTGCACTAAGTGATAGAAATGGTGTTTTCCTCCTTGATACATTTGCAAAAACGTTTGTAGAGATTGTTCTGCACCTTTCTTAGCATACTAAGTGTTGCATTGTTTGGTTGTAGAAAAAGAAGCTTTATGTTTACCTTTTTGTTTTGCATTTGAATACAAATAAGCATGTCTTGCGTGAATGTAGAGATGTGACTCCCTACATAGTAGAATAGTTCACAGTAGCTATACGGAGATTTGCGGTTGAGTGTACGTCTAAGTAAATTATATGTATACGTTTAGAAACAAAATATATTTGCAAACATAACAAATACGAATGTAACTGAATAGCGCTATTTCAAAAAAATTACGTTCCTGGGTGTTTGAATTTGACGAAGTTTCGTCCTCAATTCTGAACATCCTGTATATTTTAAAGACGCTGTATTACATTGTTTACATAAATAGAGCTAACTATGTAATTTATTCTCCTAAAAATACAGGCGAAACGTATTTGCGCTTCGGATTTGGGAGAAAATTGAAATTAATAATATGTTAGAAGTAAACATATGAAATCTATATTACAATGGTTTATTTCTAGAGAAAGAAAGCAAGTACGTTATATAACGTATGGAGTGTTCCATTAAAAATAACGAAGTAGGTATTACAATTTTACCCACTTTTATTGTTAGAATCTTTTTATTGTATACAAAGTTTCTTTTCTTGTCGCGTTTCTCATTTTCTAGCATCATAAGTAGAAGCAAATTTTTCTGTCTTTGTAACATTCATACTGTACGATATTCGCTGGCGAATGAAAGCACTGACCTGTTTGATCGATTTTGTAAGATAAAAACAAGATTAATCCGAAATAAATTATTAATAAGGCGCGCATGCTTTAAACATATTGCTTTTTATTTCGTAAAACGTAAGTATGCAACAAAGCAAGTATGTAAGAGGCAACTGAGTAACTATACGAATTACAATATTTCCACGCTAATAATTTAAGGTAATAGGTCACGAATGAAGCTTGAAAGTTTCATTTTTATCTAACTGTGCGCTTGTGTCTGCGCTGAAGCATTTCGTTTAAAGTATAGCAAGTATATTTGCTTTATAATAACAAATATATTTACAATTGCTCTAAACGTACAAGCGCACATGCTGGTGAATATATTATAATGTGTATCTATACAAGGACACAGTCTTCTAAGCCCGCGAAGATGACTTACTTGTATATACATAAATCTCAAATACTCACACACAATTTAAATTATCCAAGCTCTTTAAAACACTATCTAATCCTTGCTCAAGATTTTTGTGATTGGTCTCTTGTCTTAATGTATCCATTTTAACATTAAGTTTTGTCTCTTCTGCCTAATTTAAATAATATTTTAAATATTACAAAATACATTGTATATTTCCGTTAACTAATTTAACTTTTGATCTATGTTCCAAATGTATCACAGTGATTATTATGAACCTTTGATCGAATTTAAAATATTGAAGAGGTCGCTTAATTGTTTTCATTCACTTTAATTTCCAAACAAAGCAAACTCGGCCATATGAAATTTTTTGGCTCACTGTTAAATTTACGAGTCACATATAAAATTGAAACGTAGATCAATAACAGCAGTAGTCATAACATTCGAAGGATGATACAAAAAAACAGTAAGAAAAGTAGTTGTGTGGCACCTCCCTTTCACTTACATATATTAATCGAAATCCCTCAGTCATTGCGTGTTTCAAGTCTTGCGAAACTATGTCTTTAATTTGGTGTATTCTTAAAAAATGTGTAGACCAGATACCTGAGAAATTTTTTAAAAATACGAATGCCTCTTCTAAACATAATTGCAATTCATACTTGGTTGTCGCCCATAGATCCTGTTCAATTGTGCAAGTAATGTTTACGCCATTTTCAAAGAGATAATTCTTTACCTGAAGTTTTGCTAATTCTTCTGTGTATTTTCCAGTTATGTCTACAACTGCTTGTCCACAAAATTCAGCTTGAACTGCTTTTACTTCCCATCTTTCTATTATTCCTTGGTCAAGAATAGTTTGAACAACTTTTCTCATGTCATCAAAGTAAGCTCCCATAACATTTATCACTGCCTGCTTGAAAGTACCAACTATTTTAATAGCACATTGATCTGTAAGTCAGACACCCATGTTAGATTATTTGGAATTATTTTATGTGTCCTATAACTTAAACGTAGCATGTGCAATAATAGATTTTGCTTACTATACTTACCTACATGTTGCATGACATTTTCAATCTTGTTTATCCACTGGAACATCTTATTTACGCAAACTGTAAAATCATTTGTCCAATCGGTATAGGTAAAAGATTCTTCAGCTTCTGGAGCTGTTGTACCAACTTTTAACGCTTCCTCGTTACAATCTTTAGCAAATAGTTTGTCCCGACTAAAACATACACATAAGTATTTCAAAGTTGAATTTAAAGGGAAATGTTTGCTGCTAATTAAGTAGTTAATATTTATATAAAAGAGTCCATTCCACAGTAATTGTCGAGGAGGTCGAAATCTTACTATCGCTTTCTAATGGCGTTTCTTACTATTGTAGTGTATTGACATCAAAAAGGCGCTGATATTGCTTCTATTGCCAACGCATGACTGAGTAATATTCGCTGAGTTCTTACCAACTATTCATAATATAAAAAAGTGATGAAGGAGAATCATTGTATATTGTACTAGTAGTACTAGTACTAGTAGTAGTACTAGTACTAGTAGATAAGCAGACATGTAAAAGTTAACATGTAACTAAATAACTAAATAATCTAAAACCATGGGTACCAACGAACCAAGGGAGAAGAAAGAAATTATTGTTAGCCAAGCAGGAAGAATAATTAAAATTGAATCGCAGGGAAGTTGCTGATATGTTATTATTCCATTGATTACATACCTATTTGAAGATATGTACAAGAAGATACGAAGAGAAGTTTTTAGAAATCATCGGTATTGGTATCCAAAAAGCCTTATAAGCCGGTATTTGCAAACAGATGTAAACGTAGCTGACAGTGTAGACCTGCATAGGGTATTTCACGAAGCTCGAAGTTTTGATGATATTGTTAGGAATGAAAGTCTGATATTTTGGAGTAGGTAGTTATACCATTGAACATATTAATTTAAAATATTTTCGCCCAGGAAACCCTTCTGGTTAAATTAAGTGTTCTAATTTAAATAGAATGGTATATTTTTCTCAGAATAATTCTCCAACCCTGATGTCAAAATTGTGCTGAGAATGTTTATTTAGGTCTAGTCCGAAGACTATCAACACCAATGGGTAATTTGACTTACTGTAGGGGAGCATACCCCGCTCGAGCAGCAGTGCTCGGCAAATCCCCTATCATTTGTCTACCTTTGCCCTAATTCATTTCCAGGGATCTGGTTGTAGTGGAAGTGGCGGGGGCTTGTATGAGGTAATTGTTGCCTCAGACTACTTCCCCCGGGAGTCGGCGAGGCCACCTTCAACGGAGGTCAGAAACCTCATTCAATACTGCAAACAGATGCCTGAATTTGTGCTGCGATGCGAACGCGCACCACGCTGCATGGGGCAGCTCTAACACAAACACGAGAGGTGAGTACCTTTACGAATTTTTGTCTTTAACGGACTTAGATATACTGGCATGTCTCCCCAGAGGCCTCACTGTCAGACCGTAGGCATATAAGGTTTGAAATTGAGGCGGCGGCACGGTAAACTTCTACTATAAAAATTTCTAGGAAAACTGATTGGTGTTCTTATGAAAGACACACCAGGGAGGAAACAGATAAAATCTGCAGGGAAGTAGAGAATACAGAAGATCTAGAAACAGTTTGTACCCAGTTACATTCTCTAATATAAAGAGCATTCGACCCAAGCTACTCCAGTACACAGAAGAGGCAGAGATACAAAATGCCTTGGTGGAACCGGGAACATGAAGCAATGCGAGCTAAGACCAGGAGGCTGTTTAATAAAGCCAAAAACTCAAGCGTCGAACATCAATGGGAGCTGCAGAGGAGAACTTGGTCAGTCTCTCCTCCTTCCGGCTTAAAGGAATGGAAAAGGTACTAGACCAGTACCTAAGGAACGAAGTGCTTATAACAAACCCGCTTCATCCGATCCAACATGCTTACCAGAAGACAAAATCAACATCGACGGCCCTCCAGCACGTCACTAGCAGGTTGGAGGCGTCGGTAATCGCAAAAGAAATAGCTCTTTGTGCTTTCTTAGATGTAGAGGGTGCCTTTGATTACACCTCTTTTGAGAGCATCGAAAGGGCGACCTTTTCCAAAGGTTTTCACTCGTCGTCTATAAAATGGATCAAATCCACGCTCCAAAGTCGACGAATAAGCGCCACGCTGGGATCGGAAACGGCAACAATTAGGGCCGACGGAGGTTGCCTGGGGGGTCCTGCACACCTGGACTTCCGGCGGATATGAGTTAGAAGGATACCCTGACGACCTGGTAATCATGATCCGTGAAAAACATGAGAATATAATATTACAACTTATGCAAAAGGCTTTGCACGATACATATAGGTGGTGTCAGAATCATAGCCTGCGCGTAAACCCGGAAAAGATTAAAATCGTTCCTTTGAGAAGGAAAAGGAAAGTCTGCTTAAATACACCCTCCGTTGAAGGGAAAATGATTAACTTCACCGATGAAGTTGAATACTTGGGAGCCACGTTCGACAAAAAACTAGCACGGAACTCTCTTATATCCAACTTACAGAAAAATGCTATTGCGGCATTCTTAGTATGTCGCAGGCTACTAGGTAAGAACAGGGCTCTTAAGTCTCAAATGATCTTCTGGTTATACACGGCAACAATTAGACCCATGATCACTTACACCTCTTTGGTTTGGTGGCCAACAACAACTCAGAAGACTGTACAGCAGCAGCTACAACAAATTCAGAAGTTTGCTTGTCTCAACATCATAGGTGTGATGCGTACGTGTCCCACAGGAGCCCTGGAAATCCTGCTGCGACTAACGCCGCTTCACATCCACATTCAGAAGCAGGCTATATAGAATGCCCTCACGCTAAGCAGAATGAAGGGATTGCAGCCTGGGGATCTTAAAGGGCATCTCAGGATCCTTGAAGATCCCAACATAAATTACCTGAGACATATTGCAAGAGACAAGATCTCTATGCAATACAATTTTTATTAGCCTTATAAGGTGATCATTGAAAGCCGGGAATGTGCGTCCGGGCAGCCTAAAATTAAAAGAGGTATCCTGGCATGGTACACGATTCGCTCAAGAATTTAAGGTGTTGGAGTAGGTATAGGCATTAGTGGCCCTAACTATCACCTTAAAATGCCTACGGGACTCCACACCAACATATTTCAAGCAGAGATATCTGCTTTGAACTTGTGCGTTTTGAAGAACCTCGAGACAGGGATACGAGGCGCAACCATAACTATATTCAATAACAGCCAGACAGTTCTAACGCTATTAAAGCCTATTCATACGAATCTGGTCTGATTCACGAATGTATACACAATTTGAGGAAATTGGACATAAGAACCACGTTACCCTGCGATGGGTCCCAAGCCCTCAAGGAATCGAAGGCAATGAAAAGGCAGACAAGCTGGCTGGGGAAGCAGCCAATATGCTGTTCATTGGTCCTAGAACCCCCTGTGGCTTACAAGAGAGCCACATAACACAAGTAGTAAAGTAAAAAGTATGGGAGGACGATCAAAAGACCTCGTACTGGGGCAGTGTTCCAGAACAAAAACAGGCGAAAGCATTTATATCAGGCTCGCCTAAGACATCAAAAATAGTGCTATCCTTCAGCAAAAGGGACCTTTGATTACTGGCGGGATTTCTGACAAGTCATGCAACCGTAAAATGTCACCTATTCAATCTAAGAAAAGCTGAGGATCATATATGCCGCCTATATCTAGAAGATCTAGAGACGGCAGAACACATTTCAGTAAATTTTTCCTGACATCTACTGAACTGCCTCTGCCCAATAATACTAATACTAATAATAACTAATCTGCTACTAGACTGCCACATAGCTGTATTTTTAGTCTTTTACCATGACTGAAGAGTTACAATGGTGCTGAAGAAGTGGGCAGATTATTCAGAAGGGATTCTGTTATGACAAACTGAGAAAGTAAACATTGGCGGTAGTTCAGTTCCAAAAATCAGTATAACGAGAAAAATTATTGGTTTTAAATTACTAGCATCCCACTACCTTTTTGTTTAGTTTTATATTTTGTATTTAAGAAAAAAATATATCATACCAACTTGACGCTATATCACATGCATCTCATTAGCAATTTGGTAGCACACAAACGAGAGCGTATTAGTTCCACTTAACAGTTTCCGTGAGTGCTTTACAATTTAACGGGGGTTTCTTTGAGTGGCTACCAAGACACGCCATGTTTCAACATAATTTAAACCATACCCTAATCGGACCTGACAATGGTAAGAAGAAAGAAGTTACCTATTTTGAAAACTTTAAATAAAAAAAAAAACCCTCCGGGTCCTCAAAGACATCTTAGTTTGCACTTAAACCGCCAAACCGTAGAGCGACCCAGTACAATATATCAAAGTTTGATAATTGAACATCCCTATTTTGAGATATTAATCAAAACACTTCTTCTTTGAATGGAACACCCTGCATATTTTATTTTAAATCATATTCATTCTCGGCAAAAATTATTATACACTCTTATATTAAAATCCTTAAGATAAAGTAGATATTAACAATTTTCAAACATAATTAAGCTAGTCGTAGATTTCTGAACCCACACTTCATATGTTTAACAAGATTGTGTCATTTATTATGTTTAGTTGCACCTATTTACCAACTTTAAGAAGTCTTCATCACAGTGTTAAAAAGGGCTTTCACTCACGCAGAAAAGGGTGATATGTTGGAAACTTTTATAATATGTAGAAGAAACAGTACTACAGTATTAGTAGAAATGTCTCTCGGGTGATGTCGCGTAGTTAATATTTTACTTGACGTTTCGCTAACCATGCTATCAGCTTCTTCAGAAGATTTCTAAAAACTGGAAATCTGTGTATGTTGGTCATCGTAATCAGCTCTAACAATCACTCTTCTTTGCTAATCTAACCAACTCCATAGCTCCAATAATAACAACATTGGCAATAGTTAATTTGAAACGCCGTGTATATCTCCTTATTACATTTTATTTAATTTTGAAAAGGTCTTAATATCTTTTTACATTTAAGATTGTCCATCAAAGTGATAATGCTTACATTAAGTAAGTAAGCTTGCAGAAACAAGTGCTTTCGCAGTAGCGTACAGCTCGGTTACTATCAATATTAAAAATAATGTATGTAATTACTTACTATTTAAGTTTGATTGTGTTGTTGATGTAGACGCAAAAATTCGCTCTATCATTAGCATACGGGGAGGTGAAAATATATAGAGTATATTTGGAAAATGTTCTGTATCTAATGATGTGATGTTTGCGAATTAAAGAGTCTTCCGCATTGCATTTGCACACACACACGTGTTTGTTGTTGTTGTTTTAGTGACTTTCCAGCTTTACCCATGGTTGAACCCCCATCTGTAACCAACATTACAAGTTGAGTTACTGATATATGAATAGTTTCTACTATCGTTTCCGCGTTTGTCTTCTGTAATATTACGTAAGAGAAGAAGCACATGCCACATCGGTTTCTAAAGTGCGCATTAACATATTTAAAATACAGTTCTTTCTTGCATCCGTTGTTTCATCCACTGTCATCAATCCAACCCGTCATTCACACATATACTGACTGTACGCGTATGAATCCCGACTTTGGGTATGTCGAAATATATCATCGCACCAATGAGTGCGTACTCGTTTCTGCAAGCTTACTAATAAGTAGCTAAGAAATAATACTGCACAATGATCTTACTTTAAGTTAGTAAACAAGGTGTACTTTACGTAGTAGAACCAATTTTCTTTTAAATATTGCACCTCTTCAAAACAATGTCTTATCTCATTCTTTAAATGTAGACGTAGGTTGACCTTTAATTCGTTGTAGCCTCGTACATTATTCAATGTTGTTTGATTTATTGCCTACAATTTAATTTACATCATTGACGTTTCTATTTACTTTAATAATATACCTGAATTTCCTGTTCAAAACGTTCCTGTATTTCGAAGGGTAATTTGTAAGATACTTGATTCAATTTCGTATAAGCTTTTCCAAGGAATTCCTTAAACTTTGAAGCACGTAATCTTTCTAGTTCCCATAATTTTTGTAACAAATTATGCAAATGAAGTTGATTTGATCGATATAGCAAAATTATATGGTCTACTGCTTTAGAAAAATGTTCTGTACTTAATTCAGCTGGCTAAAAGGTACAAAAAAAAAACTATATTTGTTAACAGTGTGAATAAAACTTATACAATACAATTTAAGCTTCTATAGTTGCTTAATAAAGCCTTATCGGACGTAATCCTAATTTAAGATTTCTTCGGTGTTTAAAATTTGGAATTTTAACAGAAATTTTTACTTGCTCGGAAATAATTATATATGATATTTACTCGTAGGGAGTCATAGACCCCTAAAGTTACACCCCTAAAACACATTTTTAGCGATATCTTTGGAACTAGAAGAGATATTGAACTGCGCTAAAAAGGAAAATGTTCTTCTTCACAATTTGGACATTTTGGTTTGTGATCTCTTTTTACCGCGTGGACGTCAACTGCTAAACTTATATTACCATCCTCTAAATACAAAAGTATAGTATAAACGCTAGTAATAAAAATTTCCCCAAATTTATATCATTTATCATCCACATAATTTCAGTAGGTTTTAAATTACAAAAAATATCAAAAGTAAATTCTGGTATGTATGAGTGTCTCAGACAGAAAATGTTTATGTAAGTGGTATGAGCTAAAACATATAAACCTCATGCTAAAAATATTTCCGTAAAAACATGTTGATCCATAAGTCAACAGATTTTTATATGTTCTTGTTAATCACCTAAACTTAGATATATATTTACTTCTTTTAAAAAAATCCAATATGTGAATACAACGCAAATTTTGATGTGATTAAGTTGCATGCCTACTTGCCTGTTTCTATACTTCATGCACTTAAGAAGAACAACGCTATCTTCTTTAAAAAATGTTGAAATATGTAGCCTTATTTTTAAATCTACGCCTCTTACCAATTTTCGACTGGTGGTAAGCGTTTCAGGGATAGGCGGAAACACAAGAATGGTGCTTTTGAAATCCATGATTGCAAACAGGTGTCCAAAATTTGATGACTAATTACATCATCTTCAAAGTTGAAAAAGTTCGGTTATGTCAAAGCAGCCCACAGATGCGTGAGGTATCTATTTTCTCAAGTACAGTTTATAATGGAGAATATTGAGGTATATTCCAATAATGGTTTGTTAAATTTGCTTGTACATGGCAAATGTGGACGAATTGCCAGACGAACATGCAGATTATTTAGCGAACGATATCTGGACCTACCAACAATGACTCCCGGAAAATTCGCAAGAATCGAAGCTCGGAGTGTAAGCTGGGAGTGTAAGGGCAACTCGAAATTACCGAAAGTTCGTAATAGGTAATGAAGATAACGAGGTGAATGTTTTGCCTTATTTTCAGGTTTATTCACGGAGTTCAACTACAGCAGCAGCACTGGAATTGGGTATTTCAGGAGCATCAATCCACAGAATATTAAGAAAACATCCTTTTTCTGAGATTACTGTGTACGGATTACGTCTTGGTGATGAGGCAAGGCGAGCCGAAAAGGAAAGCAGTGGTTCATGTTAGGGGGTTAAAATAAGCTGACCACGTAAATGAGAAATTCATATATTTCTATTCTAATCCATAAACTACATTCAAAAATATAATTTATCGGTTTTTTAATTATTTCCAAAAATATCATGTACATATATCTTAAGAACGAAATATTTCAAAGCATTCACATTTGATATTTGCGTTAGGTATTCTTAGGAGACGCGACGGCAAGGTTTTGGTTAAAAAGGGTCTAAGGATTAGATGAGTTTACTCGATTTTTTGTTTTTCTGATATATTCTCGAAAACGGCACCAACGATTTTCGTTCTTGCTACATTTGGTTCAGGGTTCTATTTGCCTATGCCACTTTTTTTCTCAAAGTTGTTTGAGGAGGGCTTTATCCTTATGCTTAATGTCAATATGCGCACATATCTTTGTAACCGTTCGTTGTAGCAGCAATTATTCTGAACAAATTTTAATCCCCTAGTAATGCTAACAACGAGAAAAAAGTTTGTGCGAACATTTTACGAAAGGAGCATATTAAAAATTGTTAAACGCATCGTTAAAAAGCTTTAATTCAAGTCTTTTGTCGTATTGCATGTGGCACGAATGTGCTATTTAATTGTTCAAAACTAAAGCAGTTTAGCAATTTTAAAACAAATTAAATGAACGTAGGGTTGTTTGAAAGAGTATTTGAAGCTGATTTAAGACCGCTGTTGTTTGTTACAGTTACTAGATGGAATAGCTATAGTCTTTCTAAAACTTCTCAAAAGATTCAAATCAAGTAATATACGTTCCTTGTGTTGTGTCTTTTAAATTTGAAAGACTAAAACTAACCAAAATCCCGTATACCATATCATTTTCGATATACAACCAAAAACAATTGTGTAAGCATGCAAGTATATTAGAAAGTATTGACGACATGTGTACCTACATACGTTAAATTACCCTTTTCTTAACCAGAAACGACACCTAACCTGCACTTACATGATTTAATGAAACTTGTGCGGCTTGTAGACTTTATACGGCTATGTAAAACAGTGGCTTTGTACTGATAAACGGTTTTAGAGAACGAAATCGATTTTTGAAAATCAAAGCTTGCGTTTTTCGTTAATTTGATGTAAACTAATTCATCATAGTAATGATACTTTATATGAAAGTGTTGAAAACATAGAAAAATGTTTGCATTTTAAACAATTAATAAAAGCAGGCTCGCTACAAAAAGAACAATTAAGAAAAATACCGTCATTACTGTTGTCAAAGATAAACACAATAGAATGGTTAAAACGGAGTTTGTTTTCCAAGTACTCGTTTCTAAACCAAGCGTATGACTCTTCGCATCCCCATAGTTATCCTAGGGAATTTTTCTGAAGCGATTTTGTAGGCTTTCTAATGACAATTTTCATCTCCTCTCCCTTCGCCAATTTTTAACCGCTTTCCATAATGGTTTTTCATTGTCTTTCACTATTTCTGGTGCAATTGGTCAATGTTCATCAAATATTCTAATACATTTTTCATTTCATTTTTCACATTCAATAGAAGTGTCCTTTATAACATTGACCTATTATGGTTTTATGGCGTCGTCAAGTTCATGCTCTTGTCTAAGTGTCGATAACCATATTGTTATATTACTTATTGTATATTATATTGCTAACAAACAATTTACATTTCTACTAATTGGCCCTAGTTTTTGAAATAATGTATAACAACTAACTCATTTTTCTCGACAATTGACACGATAAACGAGAGCTTGCCGGCTTTTTCCGACATGTCACAACATATTTTCTCGCGCGGTACCGTATACCGCGCTGGTACCATCGAAATGACGTAGCTGTGAGTTGTCGCGGCCGAGGGTGGAACTATCTCGGATATGTATCAGCGGATATTGTTTATTTGTTTAGTTGCTTAAAGAGTACTGGCGAAGAAGGGAGTTCGCATAAATATGAGTTCATTTAGAGATTGTCTTAACCATCCAGATGTATTCTGCTACTTTGTGGTGAATATACCACGGAAAAACAAAGGAAAATATCTCCGATTTTGTAAAGAAGGTGTATTTTTCTTATTTTGGTTATGCAATTGGAAAACCATAATGACAATTATTTTTGTGTTGAGAGTGTGAAAGGTCTCTACAAAAAACAAATGGGAATATCGTGATTTAGTAAGACAACTATTACCACGCGATGAAAATATACCTATACCAGTTTATACATCACAGTCCCTACTTTTATTGTCAGATGTGGAAATGCTGCTAGACTCACAGCCTACTATAACTACTACAGATTTTACAGGTGCAGGTGAATATGAGGACAGTTTGCCAACCCCACAACAGTTTACTCAGGAGAAGTTAAATGATCTGGTACCCGATCTTCATCTGTCAAAACAATCATTTGAACTTTTAGCATCCAGATTGAAAGAAAACTATTTACTTAAACCCGGAGTTAGAATAACAGATTATAGAGAAAAAGCTGGCAATTCTTCCATACTTCAAAAACGAAAATGAAGAACTTGTTTATTGCTGTAATATTCCAGGACTTCCTTTAAAATGGGTTTACCCAAATATGAATTAAAGGATTGGCGACTTTTTATTGACAGTTCTACAAGAAGCTTTAAAGGTATTATGTGGAAATCGCTCTGAATCCATCCTAGTTGCTCACTCAACGAAGCTCAAAGAGAATACGAAAATATAAAGTTGGTTTTGCAGAAAATCCAGTAACAAGAGCATCAATTTGCGTTGATTAAAGAATGACATTTCCGGTTATACCGAAATTAGCTGTCACTTTGTTACATTAAAAATATTTATGACATTTTTGAATTTTTAATTCAATTTTAAAGTTTGTTTGATATAACAATTATGTCGCAGACATTTTAAAAACTACATGAACTACATGAACTACATTGTCATTGCCAGGCAGTCTTTTTTGGAAGTAAATTGTGTTACGATAATTTTTGGCACTTTTCACTTGAAAGTTTAAGCGCAATTCTCACACGCTGTATAATGTTTTTGAAAAATTAGTTTCTATATGGTCAGTAGTTTCTGCAACTTTCACTTTCCACTCGTCCATTTGCCGAAAATGTTAAAATATATAATTTATATAATATATATATATATATATATATATATATATTTGAAATATGGTAAGAAATAGCAACATAGGTATTTTATCAAACGAACTTTGAAATGAATTCGGAATTCATATATGTAATAATGAAGAGGATAGTAAAGAAAAAATAAAGTAAAGTGTACATACAGCTGTTTCCGGTATAACTAGAAGTGTCAGATTGTTAAAAATATTTTACTTACTGTACTGCCAATTTTACAAAATTCTCCACTATATATTCTCTCACCACAATATCAGATCTACACTATTTCGGAAGCAATTACATTGTGTGCAAACATTTTAATAACTTACCAACTCAAGTAAGAAAAGAGCTGAATCCCAATTGCTTCAAAAATGCTGTATAACGATTTTTAATATTAATTTATACAATTTATATTTTATACAGTAGATGAACGCAAAATGGAAACTAATGCATGATAGTCGACAAAATTTATATCATACAAATGTACACTTTTTGTATTAGCAGTTTCTTTACTTTTGACTTAGTTTCTTTAAAAGGTTTTCCATTTTTCATGCATTTTTTCTTTTGCTTTCTGTTTTGTTTTGCTGCATTTTTTTTTATAAAGAAGCTAATTATACTAAAGAAAATATCATAGCTTCGTCGCAATCGATCGGTCTCGCTCTTACCACAAAGTACATCTACTTTGCGTTCCCGTTTAGACTATTTTGCTTTCATCGAAGCAAAATAGT
The DNA here is from genome assembly GCA_902654985.2 of Oryctes borbonicus. Classification (NCBI taxonomy): domain Eukaryota; kingdom Metazoa; phylum Arthropoda; class Insecta; order Coleoptera; family Scarabaeidae; genus Oryctes; species Oryctes borbonicus. Next base: position 37,205 of record CACRWG010004365.1, read on the forward strand.
CTAAACGGGAACGAGAATCAATAATACAAGGGGAGTGTATCCACGCTCGCAACCGATCTCGATGGGAAGCCCCAACCTCGGTCCTTGCCCTGAGCGGCGTATGGCTTCGATTGCCCTTATTTTTACGTTACGATTTTTTTCTTAGGTCTGTCCAACGGCTACGACATACACAGAACATCTTCTCACATGTGGCTTTTCCACCGAAATACTATTGATATGTATAAGATTAGGCAAAATAATTCATATCGTCGGCCATATAAGATATATCAGATCCAGATTCGCACACACATCAATTTACATGTAGTTCTACCAGCGAAAGTCGGTTAACATGCAAAGGATCCTAGGGGTAATCTACATACCATTCTTACACAGAATAACTCATATCGTCGGTCGTCTACAAATTATTACATCCAGACCTTGCAGACACAACATTAGTTCACCTACGGATCTAGCAATGAAGTACAATTCTTATGTAAAGCGTTCTAGGGGTAGTTTTATCTACCACCATGGCACGAAATAAGTCATAACGTTGGTCGCCTAAGAACTATTATATCCAGATAATATCGCACAATCCACAATGTCAATTCACGTACCAGCGAAATATAGTTGACATGTAGGGGGGTTTACTTACAACCCTTTACACGAAATCAATTATGCCGTCTGCTCTCCAAGAACTAGCACATTCAGATTAGATACATAAAGATACTCGGTTCTACGGCTAAAGTGCAGTTGACTTGCAGAGTCCCAGGAATAGTGTATCTATAATACTATAATACTACACAAAATTATTCATGTCGCCGGTCATCCAAGAACCATCACATTCAGATTGGACATACATACGACCAATTCAAACCCGGGTCTACCACTAGAATACAGAAAGCCCCAAAGGAGCTTTTGTAACCTTTGCACAAAAGAATTCATATTTCGGTGGTTTAAGAACCACCAGATCCAGATTCGGGACACACAACACTTATTATTAGGCTACGATTACAGTGGAACGACGAGATTGGAGAAAGCGACGCGACATGCGCTAGGGATGGAGAAGTAGACGGTTATTCTACAAACGTTCATGTGCGAAAACAGATTTATTTAATTTTGTCGCTTATATCCGAATATAACCGAATATAATAACCGAATATAATGCAGCCGGCCATAGCCAAATATAGCAGAACGTAGTTGAATGGAAAAGTACACTACCGAAAATAGCCGAATGGAGCCGGACATATAGCAGAGTTTGGTTAATGGAATGGTACATAACCGAGTATAGTCAAATGGAACTGAATACAACTGAATATAACCGAGTGTACCGGACGTAATCGAATTGAAGAGAGCGTAGCCAAATTGAATCGCACAACCGAATATAGCCGGCCATAACCGAATGGGACTGAACTTAACCGGATACAGTCGAATATAGCCGAATAGAACTGAATATAACCAAATAGAGCCGCATGGATCCGGATATAACCAAATGCAGCAGAACATAGCCGAATGAAACCAGTCATGGCCAAATAAAGCCGAATGGATGCAAACATAACCGACTATTGGCGAACGTAACCGATTTGAACAGGAGGTAAATATAACCGAATGAATCCGGAAATAACTGAATATAGCCGAGCATTACCGAATGGAACCGGTGCTACACCTTCCAGTCTATAGACAAAGGGGAGAAAGAGGAGAGAAAGTCGCGATAAATCTACAAAATTCAATATGCTAACTTGTAAATACACTAGATCTTCAACTCAACGGAAGGTTGAATGAATCGAAAAAATTATACTTAACTAACGATAATTCTAGTTCTCCTCGTTAAAAAAAGTAATCCGAAGTGACATTAAGTAGGACATAAAATAATTAAAAGAAGAAAGGTAAATTTAAAAGGCAGCAGCGACGATATTTGATTTCTTGGGTAGGTTCAATTGGAGCGGAACTACTCTGTTCAGCTGGGTAGACTGATGGTTGTCTTCAGAAGCTGGGTACCTTAGCGAGGCGTTGTCTCAGTCTCTACTGCACCTGAACTCTACAGTATCCTCTACGGACGCTCTCTGTTATTACCACGTGGTTTTTATACCAAAAGAACTCTAAAGAACTGGGTAAGAACGAATATTCGTAAGACGAAAATTTGAACAACGAAACCTAAATACATACCTAATGCTTGATTAGAGTTCCTGTACAAATAAACGAAATATCAGTTCGCAGGGCTAAGAATCGAGGTTCGGCAACTCAAATCGTAATAGTTATGTCATTTTCAATGCTCTAAGTTCAAGAAAACTACGTTCTCGTAAACAGGTAACTATACTTTTTCTATGTCCGGAATTAAGGTGCAAAATTTAGCGAACACCTTCCTTAAGGCACAAAATAAATTTACCACGCAGAGATAACTTCATACACGCACCCAAGTTGTGTCAAATCTTAACGGAAAGAAAGCTCTAAAAATGAGAATTCTAAATAGTTTTTGTGATAAAACATCACTCAAGTGGACCAATCAGAGAAGTTACCGAACAATGCCTAACATGATGTCTGTTGAAACGCAAAGGAAATATACTGCGAAAAGTAACGTTCTTAAAATATTTCTAGAAAGGTAATAAAAAATAGGAATAAAGACGTTTTTGAATAATTTACCAAAATTATCGCAGCTGAAAATAATAAGAGATGCAATAACCGAAAAATAAAAACTTTACGATAATGGCGCAAAAGTGCGGTATGGGTTGCCTAACTACTATAGTCGTACGTATCCGAATAGAACAGGACAACTGAGACAACATACCTCAGGACAACTGAATATAATCGAATGGAAGCCGATAAAATCGAATGTAGTCGAACGTAGCCGAATAGGATCGAACAGAACTCCATTTTGATGAACATAACTGAAGGGTATATAATCGAATGTAGACGGTGTAAACCGAAGAAAACTGAATGTAGTCGAACAGAACTTACGCGATACATTAAACATTTTAACATCATACGGTTTTATTATTTTGCTTATCACTGGATCGTATCAGTCATCACTCCACAATCTGCAATACATGGTAGAATCAATAGCGTGATACGAATTGTATAATTTCAAAACTATTCTTGGCAATTGTCCTATATGCAGTAGAAATAAAGCGTTGTTCTGTTTCGAATAGTTGCCCAAGTGAATATAATGACAACCACCACAGAATCAGATACGCACCCTTTTGTATATAGGAGTGTAGGTGGGATTACGCCAACTAAGCCCTCTTGTATTAAGTTTAAAGTGCTTCGATAGCCCTTTAAAAATGCTAATCGATTATATGCATCCATAATGTTTATGAACAATTAATGGAAATAATTAAGAAGAAAGGTAGAAACCACCGATTTTTAGAAGCCGAATTCACCTGAATTCTCGGTCGAAACGAAAACCGAGTTTAAGGTCTACAAACAGTCCAAGTCTCATTAAATTCTGAAAGTGCGGGTTCGGTATATCTTTTGGTAAGTTACACGAAATGTCTAAAAAATATTTTCCAATGCGGTCCTTAATGTTATTTGTCAGTCAATTAGTAAACTCAAAAATATTTCAGAAAAGTCGAGTAAAAATAGACAACACCCACTCAATCGATCCAGATCACATAAAATGGTACACATTAGATTTTAGCTAAATTCTTTAGTTCAGTACTACTGCTGAAAATGAACTTATCTATTGAAATATATGTCCGATTGATATTACGGTGGTAATGAATTTTTTGATAAAATGTGGATATTCTTACTTATACTATTAACAGAATGCTTCAGTCTAACTATTAATGCGCGGCAATTGTCTCTGTTTCTCTAACCATTTTTGAACTACACCGCTTTTTCAAAATAATCTGCCTTGTCTATGGTTTCCCGTTTCAACCAATTCAAAGGAAATATTCTTCACTGTGGGTTTCACAATTACACTTCAATAAATAGTTGAAAATCCGCATTGGTACAGTTATAGTGTTAATTGCGACATGCCGAAATCAACTTGCATTTGTTTAAATGAAAGATATATATTTTTTGCCAGGTGCCGGTTCTAACTATTAATGAGATCAATATTTTTTATTTTAGTACTTCGTATGCATTCCAATTTGCATTATTTATAGGTCGTTATCCTTACAGATTATGTCATTTTTCTCATGTGTCATACATACATAGTGCTTTATTTTGTATTTCGTTGCTTAAAATGAATAAACAAAATGCAGTAAAGTTAATATTAAGAGATTAGAGGCTCCGGTTGCATCCAGATAAGACATGAGGTATAAAATTTGATTTCGTACAATAGAACTATTTGCATGCGAAAAATTAGCGAAAAACTTGGTGATTTTATCTCCTGGAAGTTTGTCTATTAGAGCGTATACATATGTGTAGTAATTTTGAAGACTAGAAAATTGATGAGAAGAAATAGTAAAGTTAGGTAAAGAATGGTGATGTATGTATTATCAAACACTACTTACATACAAACAATATCATAACGGAAGTCGTCGTCGGCCATGTTTAGTGTTTACTATAACCTGTCAACGTATTGCTAACAGTGTTGGAGTTGAATCTCTACAACACTTTTCGGTTATTTGGCAGCTTATTAGTTAAAAAACGAGTTCTTTTGAGAATTAAGTCGTCGAATAATGAGTAAAGGAGCAGGTCCCCCTACTTTGACACTTTCTCCGCCGAGAAAACGTTCTCGTGTCGGATATTTATCGCTGGACGAAAAAAACGACATTTTGAACATATACAAGATGTTTTTATTGAAAGGAGGTGATAAGAGCAGTATCACAATTGTGTCTGATGTTTCCAATACTTTAGATAAGCTATATAAGTGTATATTTCCCATTATTTGTACATTTATGGTAATATTATTGTAGGCATAGGAAAGTTAACGGTGTACAGAGTCGTCAAACAATATAAAGAAAAAGGCCAACTTATTACACCGAAAAATAGTCCCGAACATCATTCCAAATTGAAAACATATATAGTGCATAACTTCTTTCTCAAGAATGAATTGCCAACGCTCAACAAACTCATGGTAGAAATAAATAGACAAGATGATACACCAAAGATGAGTCGTGCAACCTTACACAGATTTTTAAAAACCATCAACTTTAAGGCGGATTATTGCTGTTAGAGGTAAAAAAATCACAGACTATCATGAAGAGATGAATAGTGCCGTCTTTGAGGAATGGTTTGAGAAGATATTAGCTATGTTACCTCATAACTCTGTAATTGTGGTGGACAATGCACCATACCATTCGCGAAAAAGTGAGAAGATTACAACCTCTAATTGGAAGAAGGTTGACATTCAGGAATGGCTACGATCAAAAAATATTTATTTCAGTGTGGATATAATTCGTTTTCAATTACTTCACACTTAACTTAACAAAACTTAACTTAACAAAAATAGATTTAATAGTTACGTTGTTGATGAAATGGCAACGAAAACAGAAAAAATCGTTTTAAGGTTACCACCGAACCATTGCGAATTAAACCCCATCGAATTAGTGTGGGCATAAATGAAAGGGGAAGTAGCTTCCCGAAATACAGATTTTAAATTGTTGTTAAAGTGTTAATGTGTGTGCAAAACTGCAAAATGGCAAAACTGCATACGGCACACAATAGTAAAAGAAGCTGAAATGTGGAAGTTGGATGGATTGATGGATGATTTGATTGAACCATTTATAATTAATGTTATGGACACAGATAACGACAGTGAAAGTAACTTTCTATCAGAGAGTGAATAGGAAATATAATTATACAATTTTCACTTTTGTTGCTATAATAAATGGCATGTATAATGTACTATTAGGTTTTAGGAGGTAAACGCATTATATTGTATGCGTGTGAACCGTTCTGCTTCCGCTACTTTTCCTGTTTTTGAGACATAGTTATACATTATGGACAACCTGAGCTTCACCATAATATGAATTGAGTATCATATATAATATTTTATATATATATATATATATATATATATACCATATATACCATATATACCATATATATAAACATACAAACATATAAACAACTGAAACATCCTGTAAAACTATTCTATTGTGATATATAGTTAATATACATTAATTAATCTCGTGTTTGGTATTAAAATAAAGACAACGACGTGGTGATTCTGAAACTGTGAAGGCTTAACTTCTAATAGTTAAGTGTGATCAGCAAATCGCCAATTTAACAACAATAACAATAGTTAAAAAAAAGAATTTTAGGTACCTTCAACATTTCTTACGAACTACCTTTTGTTATGTTCAGGTTTTTTAATGCTGTCGAACTTGTCTACGTCTCTCCTCTATTCGGTAACATCCTAAATACTATTTATGATGAATCCAACAATTAGCAATGTAGTAACGCGCTCTCAAAAAAAATAAAAGCCTAAAAAAAAAGAGGGATGGTTCAGAAAAGCGAAGTAGAAATATTTCTAACACGAGTTACATGTCCATTACTTCCGATAGCCGATCAGAAGAAATCAACGAAAATAAAATATCACAAGATCTAAGAGATAAATTGGTTGCGGCAAATTACCGAGTTCAGGAATTGGAGAAACAAAAGGTACTGTTAGAACAAAAGGTTAAGTACTACAACCATAAGTGCTCTCATCAGGAAGAAGCCATCAAGGCATTGCATTAATCATTTAATAATTTATCGAAGAATACGGTATTACTGTAACTCATGAATCCACGCAAACTGAAACATCTGTGGGACAAAAAGAAGTGCAAACACAGTTGCAGGGTGAGAACACTAGAATAATGGAGATGGAGGCGCAAATCGAATAACCTACCATACTGGAACATACAGAGCAAGAACTGCATCAATGTAACATATTAATACCAGACAAAGACAAAAGTGAAAATCGTACTAGGTCGGGACGGATTCTTATACTGGGAGATAGTCATGCAAGAAGTGCGGCTACAATTATGAGGGAAATTCCGGATGTTGATCGTTATGAAGTGCTGTCGTTTTGTAAGCCTAATGCTGCATTTCGTGATGTGTTGATTAATGTTGAATGCCTGGCTAGTAACTTTTCAAAAAATGATTTTGTTGTTATTAAGGCAGGTTTGAATGATGCCTTAAGGGGATTACGATTAGATTTAGATTATATAAACTATGCTATAAAAAGTTCGATGAACACAAATGTTCTATTATTTAAGTATTCCATTTCGGTCAAATCGACCGATTTTAAATAAGTTACTTTATTCACACAATTGCAAATTGTACAGCGTTACTCGATCATATGATTCTTCAAACGTTGACTTTGTTGAAGTAAATGCCCCAATAAATTATCTATAAAAGTAGAGATTATTTTCACATTAATAGACGAGGAAAATAAAAAATATTTCAATACATTACGAATTTTGTGCATTTGAAGCGAAATGAAGCTGTGTCGCAGAGCATTGTTCATTCCAATTTAATTTATGTACCGCTGCTATCTAATAGCTGCAAAAATTCAAATTTTTAGAAAGCAACGACAAAGTTTCATATGAATTTCCAAATATAAACGTAAGAAACCTATTCCATTTAAATGTCCGCATATGCGTAATAAATTGGATCAAACAGAAACATTGTTGCACGAGTTGAAGCTGCCTAGCATAGTGTGCGTATTAGAACAATGGCTTTCAAAAAAAATGAGGTAATATCTTACGCGAAATAATTACAGATTGCTTAATTGCTTTTGTTGAAAAAACTTAAGGGCCGGTGGGGTGGCAATAAACGCACAGTCAGAGGTAAACGGGACTCCACGAGACTGTTCTCGGCAATTGAAGCACATTTTGAGTATACTTGCTCGAACACAACTCTAGGGAATAATAAATACGTAGTGGTGTGTATTTATAGATCACCATCTGGTGATTCAAATATTTTTCTAGAAAACGTATTCAACGTTTTGGATGAAGTATGTATTGATAGTAGAATGGTAATTGTGTGTGGTGACTTCAATATAAATTTTAATGAAAATACTAACCTTACCGAAAATGTTTTAAATATGTTTGCATGTTTCAATCTGATACCCTATGTGACCGAAGATACTGTAACTGCGATTTGGAAATGATATAAAAGATACATACAGTTCTATTGTCGGTGAATCTTTATTCTCTGATCATAAATATATTATATTATGTGTAAGATTAACGATTGTTGATAAACGCAAATATGTTTACCAACGACGATTCTCCAAATCTGCGATTGCAGAATTTCAAAGATTAATTAGCAAGGAAGCTTGGCACGATGTTTATGCTAGGAGGTTGTAATGACACCATAACAAATGTTAGTATACTTACGATCTACGACAATATGCTGAGTATACTCGCCGAATATATAAGGATCTCAACACTCTCGAATTGTACAAAAGGATAATGGACATTTATAAAGATAAAATCAATGAAGCTAAAAAACTGTACTACGATAATATAATTCTAACTTCTCACAATAAGTTTAAAACCGTTTAGAGTGTCATTAAAACTTTAACAAACTCAGCCAATGCTAGTAGGAATGTTGTGAATGTTAGAGACCAACACAACAATGTTGTTGCAGATCCTCAAAAAGTTGCAACATTATTCAAGGAGCATTTTACGTGTCATCCGCGATAACCTCAGTTGATTGCATCTGAGTGTGGCATGAATTTTAGAGGATCATTTTTATTTTTTGCACCAACTGACAAACTTGAGGAGGCCAGGGTCTTGGATAGTGTAGCTATGAAACCGTCAGCGAGCATAGATGAAATACTATGTTTTCTTGTAAAATTTGTAAGAGTCTATCTTGTGGAGCCACTAGTAAATATAATTAATCGTTGCTTGTCTGAAGGAATATTTCCTGATAGCCTAAAAATAAGTAAAACAATACCAATACTAAAAAAAGGTGATGCGCAAGATATAACTAACTATAGGCCAATATCCGTACCTTCTGTCTTCACAGAACTATTTGAAAAGATTATAAATGTCAGATTAGTCGGTTATCTAACAAAATATAGTCTTATCTCTTCCACCCAATTCGGCTTTGTGGCAGGAAAGTCCATCAGTGATGCTATTGCTCGGACAATCACTAGAATTTATGAAAACCTGGATAAAAAACAGCGCGTTCCAGGCATATTTTTTGATCTATCGAAGGCATTCGATGCTGATTAGTATACATGGAGTACCCAGAGATATGTTCATCTTCTATATGAGCGGTAGAACTACCAAGATTGCTGTGGCGGGGAATGTAAATAATATTACAAAAGCACACTGTACCTTTTCTCAATATACGGATGACACAAGTCATAAGTTTCAAACATTGCCCATGGTGATCTCTTAACTTCTGCTGCGACCTTAGTTATTCGGATGTCTAATTGGTGCAGTAATAATTATTTAACATTGAATGTAGCTAAAACAGCTTTGGTTCAATTCAAATCGTCCGCCTTATATCGCAATGCTCTTTACATACGCTATAACGACATTTCGGTCACCGAAAGTGATTTGGTTAAGTTTCTAGAATTGATTGTAGATGGAAGGCTAAATTTTGATGAACATTGTACTTTGTTGGTAAGTAAAAATTTGACTGTACCTACATATAAAGCAAACTTCTACGAAATGAGTCACAGATATAAAGTAATAACACTGTACAACAAATTGCCTACATCTTTAAAAATATACACTCTGCGGTCTAATTTAAAACTGAACTAAGACAGTTTTTATTGCAAAATGCATTCTATAGCGTAGACAAGTTTATAAATAAATGAAACATGCTGTATTTTATATGTAGTGTCTCTATGGTTTTCTCTTTGTTTTTGTTTTTATATTTTATATTAATATATATATATATATATATTTTTTTTTTTTTTTTTTTTTTATTATATATTTATGAACTGACAATGTCTATGTTCAGCTGAACGTAAAAAAAAAATGTGGAAACAGGACGAAGTTATATACAATAAGACCAGTCCCCATTCTGCTGCTTTTATTAATAAATGTCATCTGTAGTAAATTTGTCAATATACATCAAATTCGAATGTTATTCACCATAACCTTGAACAGTACAATATGGCGTTTGTAGGGTAAATACATCTTGTTTATGTGTAAGCTTATACGTAATGTACGCGTTTATTCCCAGATTAAAAGGTACTGCAGAGTATATGTTTTGAAAAAAAGAAAAAATATGGTAAACTATAATAAATTTTGTTCAACAATCGCAACATTTGAACCGACCACCATGGAGGTTCTACCTTGAGAGCTGACATACCATCAACATTAAAGAAATATTTATAGAATTTCAGAAAATTAAGGATACGGAAACTATATTTGTTTTCGTGCGTGTTATGGAAACATTTGCGACAGATTTGTAATTGCATGGAACACTACTGCGCACACAATCATATAAATATGTATTCAATGACGTTTATGAATCATTATATTTGGAACAACACCTTCAGCTGTCTGAAGAATATTTTCGTATTCAAAATTATGTATTGACTAAATTTGTAATGTTATTTCACGACTTCACTCCGACCTGTGATGAAATGCTTTGAATATACAACACCATATTACACTTTCTTGTCGTCTAAATCTTCTCGTTTAGCGCATTAAACCACTTTTGTTGTTTTAAGCGAGAGAGTTCATTGAGATCTGTTCTACGTTTCAAATGTAATCCTGCAGGAATTCTAAAAAAAATCACTTGATCCCCGTCTCATCTACTTCTGCAATTCACTATAGAACAAAATAAAACCATTCTTAAAAAATCGAATTCAACATAAATTAGGCCTTCATGTAGCACTATGTTATGGATATTTCATTTGTGTGTTCTACAGGCGCCTCTTCTAAAATGATTCGACAGCGAAGTATTAGCGTATTATATTGCAGGGTGGTGTTGAAATCAAATTAAGTTATTTCTACTATATTTGCTATAACACCACCGAAAAATAACGTGTTTAGTTTCAGTTGTCTTTTATAAAGATTATTTTTTTGTACTCTATAATCTCACATTCTCGATACTTTTTAGTAAATTAACAAGAAGTTTGATCTCCGCCACATTTATTTTGATTTATAAGCTCAGTAGCTGTCTGAAATGCTGTCATGAAAATCTTCATACCCTATTTCGACTTATATATTTGAATAAAAATGTACATTAGTTACATTTTCAAGAAGTTTATAACAAATCTAACTTTCCGTCTTGCAAATTCCGTAAATATTCTATTATTTATCATTTAAAATAACGATTTTTATAAGACAGTACGCCGAAAAGCATGCTGTCTTAAAATAGGATAAAAAAGGATGAAATTTAAAAAATGCAAGTTGATTTCGGTGTGAAGGTGTGGATATTGACAATTTAAAGGTTCCGGTTTTCCAGTCCGTATATAATTCAATCGATTTTGTAGCTTCAATATCACAACATACATACATACATTTTTGTCACCAATTGTTTAGAACTTGTTTAGAACCGCTAAAACTACTAGTTGTTTCATCGCTACATATTCACGTACGTTAATTCTTTTATGAAACTTTGCAAAAACTAAATACTATTATAATGGTAATATTTAGTATACGTACCCCGTTCAGTATTTGTCTTGTATTTTGCAAGCAATCGGTTATTTCCTTTTTAGAATGTTCTAATCCCTGTTTATAAATAACCGAAGCTACACGCATATCATCTTCTATTTTAGCGTTTGTATTAATCATATCAGTCCTCATTGTTGTTAGAATCTGGTTATGTTCCTCCTGTCGCTTCTTCATGATTGCTTGCACGGCTTCTGACGGATTCTTATCAGGATCTATAATTTTTCAATAATAATGAAATTAATAAAATGTATACGTTTCGTGGTTAATAATTTTCAAGGAATAGCTTAAAGTAAATCGTCTATTACAATTAATTTACGAGTTCTCTGAAATATTTCTAAAGGCGATTAATATTGCAGCAATACGTCATTGACTTATTTAACAGAACAAAACACCTCTTATAATTTTGTATTTTTGGATTCTCCATCTATCAGGTGATTCCAAACGATAGCACGCATCGTGTTAAAATTTATACAAGATAGTCAAAAACGAATAACTGGATTCTATTATAACATTATGAATCGGTATAACATGAGTGCAGAATTTGTTAAACATACGATATTTTTAAAAGAGTGGTTATACAAGCTTTAAGAGTTTCGTCGAATCAAAACCACCTTTTAATTCTCACACTTCGTCACACCCTTATTTCATTGGGGAGAATAGTGAATAGCGGCGTCGGATTTTGATGATCAAAATAGATCGGCTACTGGTCAGATTAACCTTCCTTAAGTCGTGTAAAAGTTCAGCGAATCGATGAGCTTATATTTCAAAATCGTATTCATCAGGGCATGCCTTTATGACAAAATAGTCTTTTCACTATCTTTAACAAAATAGCACTCAAGTAGCCACCGCAGTTAGCCGATTTTAGTATGTAGTTTAAAAGTGCAGTATGTAAATTTACATTAGAGTAAATCGTTGTAACAACTTTTATGACTGGTGATTGCCTGGCATTGAACGCCAAAAAGCTTAATGTTGACGTGTAATCTCAGTGAACAATTAAACAAAATTTTATATTTTCTTCAGAGAAAGATACTAAAAATTTTAAAATTAAGGTGAATTAGTTTTTAAATTTCACTGTAACTATGAAAAATATAAATTCTATAAAAGATGGTAAAAATTTTGTGGCTGATGTAAAAAAGTTATCGCAATGATTTTGAAAATTTGCCAAGGAAATGATTTGTATTGGGGATAAAATGCCTTACACTACAAGCAATGAAATCCTGTAGATTGGCAGTACAGAACGGCACACACAAAATAAAAAGAAATAATACTTAAGATAAGCGAAAAAAGAAAAAACAGAAGAATACGTTTAATGTTTCAATACCAATTCAGAAGCTCGACTTGAAAAAAAAAACAGAATTTGGGTTATCAAGTGTAAGAATAATCAAATTTTTAGAGAGAATATTTCGAAAGACGAATAGACTTAAATAAATGAGGATCCGATCGCAGATTTAGTCATTATTATATACAGACAATACTGCCTCAAAATATACATTGTATACGATTCTCTTCAAATAATCTTGTCAACCCTCTATGAATCTATTCATGCTCCTGCATTCGCTGATCACGGGCCTTTTGTTAAGTTGGATGGTACCTCATAGACTCTTATCAAGATGTAGTAAAAATTGGCTCAGGAGTATTTCTTCAAGAAGGCTTTCAATTTCTAGAAAGAATTCACCTAAATGAAAGAAGCGAAGAAACAAGCAAAGTTATTGTGATAAATATACCGCGCCTTTAACCATTGAACATTTACATTTACCTACCATGCATTGACGCGTCTTTTTTATAATTGAATATAGGCGTTTTATATGGCGACTAGCTACTAGGCACAGAAGGTAAAACACAAATGTGATATTTAATTTTTTATTTCATCCCGTCGAATTAACGGGTAACAGGGCGTTACGGTAGGAGTTTATTTTGTATGAGCAAACAAAATGTTGAAAAGGAAATCAAAATGGAATTACAAAATAGAACAATTGCTCAATGTGTCCGCCTTGAAAGCCTGCTTCGATAACTTTACTAAAGCCATGGAATCTGTAAAAAATAAGGTTAATTGTGGAGATTCTAATATACATTTTGAAAACCATGCAACAAACTGCGTTCTTATATTTGAGGCTAGTCATAAAGTTTCCTACGAGTTTCCGCTAATTCCGCCACGATTATAGATAATACATTAACGAATTGTTTTTGATCAAGATTATAAGAGTAGTGTGACAATTTTCGTGCTGTTCGATCAGTTTGCGAAAAAACACGAAGTAGATGATTGCTGTCCAAAACTCATAATAAATACCTATGTTAAGGACGACGATGCAATTGTTTTGAACTTAGGGAATTTATTTCTTGACATAATCGACTTGCTCTATGCCCTTAGTCCAGCAATGCACCAAATTTTTTAAGCCATATAAATAATAGGATTGGTCGAGTTCTGCAAAATAGCCCTACGTTTCGGCAATGGATTCTACATTACATATAAAAATTCATGCTTACGAATAAAGTTCGCCACTTTCCGTGTGCTTCACAGGCGTCGGTATGGGAGGGGTCGTTCGTGTGTGTGATTCGCAATATATGCGCAAATTTATGTTTCGCGTATTAGACTATGCGATGGAGTGGGGACGCGAGACAACCTTGTTATCGATGTAAGTATAGAAGTAGAGAGATTTATTCTATCTAGAAGAATGAAATATGCACTCGATTTTCTGCTATTAAAGCAATATGCATAAACTTACGAAAAAAAAGTACAGATTATAGCAGAGTTGTATGTATAAATAAAATCGATAATGTATGCAATCAGTGATTTCAGAGTTGTGTTGCGTGTGTGAGCTGCAGTATACGACAGAGAAAGAAACACTTACCGTTTTAAACGTCTTCCGTGAATTGACATACTGGAGAAACTCGGTTGTATATTTTCAACATACTATCAGGTGCGTTTCCACAGTCATTTCTGCAAAACGTGTCCGTGAGCAAACAATATGCTTATATTCAGAAAACGAGCGTTCTACATCTAGTGATATATTTGCATAATTAAAATAATCTTTTGAAACAATTTAACGCATATGTAGACGTGCCTTCACAAATATGTATTAGAGCGTCAAAATTTAAATTCTTGAATAAAACACTTTCAAACTTAATCATGAACATCTTTCACGATTCGCACTGATTCCTCTAACGACAGCGACAAATTTTCTAATTTGGTTATCGATTCCTCTAGTCTCAAGTAGTTTGAATAGTTTGTAAATCTGTTTTAATTTGAGCAGCTTGAAATTATTGTTGGCTTCTATTGACAGCTGCACTTTGTTTCGGATCGAATGATAAAACCACGTTTTTTATTTTTTCAAAATATTTATAGTAGTAAAGCCTCGCCGATAACCATGTTCCCCCAACGTGTCAGAATCGGCTGTGGTGGTTCAGAGCCATGAGGCTACAATTCGTGAAATTCGCGAATACGTTTTGGAGATTTGAGGAATACTGCCTTTACACTCGCTACTAATGCATCTACCTGCGGATAACGTAAAAAGTTATTATACTGCTTCTTGAGAGACCGGCCTACAGAACACATGGTTGCGGCACCATCTGTCATAAACACTAAAGCTTGGTCTCTTGAAAGTACACATTTTTCCAATGTATTTAATACTTTTGAAATTTTTTCGGTATTACATTTTTCTACGTGTTTGGATACTAGCAAAATTGAAGATCATGGTTGATGTGGTTCCATTTTACATGCCATCACATTAAGTACAGATGTTTTTTATAGTCAGCTATTTCATCCACACATAACCGCAGTTTTTTATTTTTCAGTTCGGCTTTAATTTTATTTTCTAAATGTTTACGTACAGATGATACACACCGTCTGGCTCTGTAATATAGAATTGGCGTATTTCTTCCAAAATGAAATAAATGATTCGTTGTTTAACGGCAGATTACACACAATCGTAGTTACATATAAATCATGTATAAACCATTCCCTGTTTTGCTGCTACTGTGCTCTGCACTTCCTACGTGGTCTTGCCAATGTGTTTTTGACCTACATATTAGAGACATATCGCAAACTAAATAATTTATTTTTGCGCCATCGTATATTAAATCCAGGAAATCTTTAATAAATTCATTCACTCTATCTGACAATGGTCGTTCCCTGATCCACATATCGACGATATTTTTTTACGTATAACGTACATAGTGTACGTATTACGAATCACACACCTGAACTACCCTTCCCATTCGGACACCTGTGACGCGCTCGGAAAGCGGCGAACTTTATTCATAAGATATTTATAGAAGGGATATATGTGTACAGTTAAATTATCGAGTTCTTTAAAAATTTGTTATTCGCATTTTATTGATTCATTTGCAATACAGTTTAAATTGTTTTCAAAATACATTGTGACACATTGTTGCATATTGTATATGTATTCAAATTTTATATTATATACAAATTCAAATTTTGGCGCTTTGGAAGTTACAATGCCCCCATGAAATAATAGAAGGTATGATGGTAGAAAACTAATTGGATGTGCCTTTCTCTAAATAAAACAAAATCATATTACAATACTCAAAGACAATGAGGTGGTGCAATGAGAGCCGAATAAATTGGGATAACACGTAGAATAACGAAAATCGTAAATCAGTCCACTTATAAGGTAAGCCTGTAGAAACGAAGTACTCATTGGGGGCGATGACATATTTCGAAAGCGGTAACTCGGTAACTCAACTTGTAATGATGATTACAGATGAGGGTTCAAACATGGGTAAAGCTGGAAAGTTACTAAAACGATCTCATCCTCAATTGCTCCATGTAACCTGTTTGCTTCATGCATGTCATCTTGTAGTTCAATTTATTTGAAACAGTTATCCAAAAGTAGACCAATTAATAGTCTCTACCGATGTTAACATATAAGATTATTTTATTTTACAAACACAAAAAAAAACTGTACCTGCGAATTATGTTCGCTGTAATAACATTAGTATTCGGAGGTTGGTAGTTGAAAAATGTAACAGTAAGAAACATGTCGTAATAAGTATAAGCTAGAATGTATCGTTTTTACATGTGCTAAATGTATGTTTTTATTGTTACTCGTTTGACTATTAAAGATGAATAAAAACCAATCCGAAGAGTGTTTAAAATTTAACAGGTTATGGGCCCAGCTTGGCTAGCATAGTGTGGTTAAAAAAATAGAAAAGTAAAAAAGGTGCACAAAAGGTAATAAAATAAAACATGGATGCTGCAGAAAAATTGATGCACATTGAAACATTGAAGGATGCTGCAAATTATGAAATTTGGACATTTCAGATAAGCATATTCTTTAAATCAAAACAAGTATATGAAATAGTAACTGGCACAAAGTCTTGTCCAATTGCTGAAACAGATAAAATCGAATGGGATAAGAAAGATGCTATTGCACAAAAATTAATCATAACAACAATCGATAAGCATTTAGTAACTCATTTACTAAACTGTGAAACTTCAAAAGATATGTTCCAGAAATTGTGTTCAATTTATGAACGAGACACAGAGCAACAAAAGTATACTTTATTACAAGAGTTTTATAATTACAAATATAAAAAAGGCCTTGATATGTCCACGTACATTTGTGATCTGGAAAATTGGGTGTATACATTGAAAGCTCTAAGTAAAAATATTGACGAGACAATGTTAAAATTTTATCAACTCTTCATGAAGGTTATAAATTTTTTGTGAGTGCATGGAAATCGACATTCAGGGATGAGAAGAAGTTGACACATTTAACAGCACGTTTAATTGCAGAAAAAACTGAATTGAACTCATGAAAAAAATTAAGAATCCCACAGATTTCAGGAGCAATCCCATGGAAAGAAAAAACAGTTGGAACAAGACATGAAGGTAATAGCCGTAGTTATAAAGATAGTAAAGCACGTTTTAAATGTAAACAATTAGGTCATTTTGCGAGGGACTGTAAAACAGATGTAAAGTGTGATATATGTAAAAAAGGAAACCATCAAACCAAAGACTGTTTCTTTAGGAATAAAAGTAACTCATACAAGAAAGATTCTACGATGAAAGGTAAAGTGTCATTTTTAACAGAAAGGATGGACACAAAAGAAAACCAATCAGATCTGTGGATTCTGGATTCAGGTGCCTCGTCACACATGGTAAAAGGTAAAGAGTTAATAAAACATTTTATCGAATTGAAATTGGTACTGCAAAACAAAAAGGGAAAATGGTAGCTTGTGGAAGTGGTGAAGTAGAAATGGAAAGCTGTGTATCAAAAGAAGTTATCTATATCGGATCTTACTAAAAATTTATTATCTATAAGTAAAATCACAAACAATGGTGAAGAGAAAGTAGAGGCTTCTAAAGACATAACATTATGCAAGGATAAAGGAATGACAAAGGTTTGTATGTTGTAATTTTAGAAAATAAAATAACAGAAAAAGCATTATTAGTCGAAAATCAAAGAGGAATTAACTGGCACAGAAAGTTGGGTCATTTAGGCATGGGAAATATAAAATTATTGAGAAAAATAAGTAACGGACTAAATTTGAACGATAGCGATTTTAAATTGCTTAAAGATACAGTTTGTGAAACATGTGTCAAAGCACATCAAACAAGACAACCTCTTTCTGAAACAAGAAAAAAGGGTAACACGTCCATTAGGGAAAAATAAAGGCATTGTAATGGACTATTCAGTACCTTATATCCCCCAGATGAATGGTAAAGCAGAGAGATTCAACAGAACTCTGTTAGATAAGGCAAGGTCTGTTATAATGTACAATATTTGAATTTCCCGGGGGGAAAACGAAGAACAGAAAAATACACCAGCGCCCCTATACTTAAGATGACATACTATGGTATGGAGGGGATTATAGAGATTGTATTAATATGTCGAGTACGAATAAAGCGTGTTAAGAATTATTGTGTTGTATTTACTTAATATTCAAATCATAGTCAACTCATAATTCAAGTTCTACAACCTAATCTGGCTCAAGTATAACAACTGGCGACGAGGATTTGAACGATACGAACAAATTTAATAAAAAAAGTGAATGGAAATGGAATCGAAGATGGAAAGCGAAGATACGAAGATAGAACGCCTTCCCGCTAATTTCATTGAATTTTTTGATAATTCTAAAACCAAATTCGACCGGTGGCTACTAAGATTAGAAACAGCATTTCAAATATATAATGTAACAAGTGCTGATACAAAGAGAAACTATCTATTGCACTACTTGGGAGCAGAAGGGTTCGACGTATTATGTGACAATCTCTCACCAAATTCACCCGACGAAAAAACCTACAGTGAGTTGAAAAAGTTCTTGCAACAATATTACAACCCAAAGCCTTTAGAAATTGCTGAGTATTACAAATTTCACCATCGCCTACAGCAGGAAGGGGAGAAAATCCGTGATTACTTGACCGAGTTAAGGAAAATGGCCGCGACCTGCAATTTTGGTACATTTCTAGACACAGCACTAAGAAATCAATTGGTATGCGGTCTACGAAATCACAAAATCAGGGATAGGTTACTGGAAATGAAAGATCTAACCTTAGAACGAGCAACTGAAATAGCTTTAAGCATGGAATCATCGCAAAATGATGCACATGAATTGCAAACTAACCGTTCAGTCAATTTAGTGCAAAATGGTAAATTTAAGAAAAAAATTCAATCAAACGTAGAGACATCTCGAAAAGAAATAGTAAGTAGCAAAAATGAAACTTCAACAGTCAAATGTTATCGTTGTGGCGGCCCTCATTATGCCAATAAATGTGTACACAAGAATAGTACGTGCAACTATTGCAAGAAGGAAGGGCACATACAGAAGGTCTGTTCAAAGAAAAAAAATGTCAACAGTATAGAAGAAAGTGTTAGTAATGTGGAAGCGTATGTGAACCACATAAATGAAGCGATACCAACGGATAAAATATGGATTGATGTCGAAATAGACAAGCAACAAGTGAAATTAGAGTTTGATAGTGGTAGCTCAGTGTCTATCATTAGTGAAGAGGAATTCAAGAAAAAGTGGCGATATTTAAAATTACATAAAACAAATGTTAGATTAAGCACGTATTCAAACAATCCTTTAAATGTTTTAGGTTATGCAGTTGTCCGGGTCACTTATGCAGATGAAGTAAAAGAATTAAAATTGTACATTGTCTCGGGCAGCAAGCATGGTCTTTTTGGACGTGAGTGGATGCACGCTTTCAACTCAAAAAATTTCTATACTATTTTCAAATGCCTTCCTCAGGTATGTTCCGTAAATTCTGATTATAATGGTATGCATGAATTGAGCAAAATTATTGATAAATATTCTGTCATTTTTCAAAATGTTGTTGGGGAAATGAAAGTAGAACCAATACGATTGAGTTTTAAAAATGAACCAAAACCAATATGTTTCAAGCCAAGACCCGTACCTTTTGCAATCAGAGAACGGGTAGAGGAAGAACTGAGTAATTTAGAAAAGCAGGGTATATTAAGAAAGATAGAAACAAGTAATTTTGCAACACCAATAGTACCTATCATCAAACCTAACGGAAATATTCGTATATGTGGGGACTATAAGGTTACATTAAACCCTCAATTAAAAATTGATGAATATCCTTTACCTACTACAAATGAACTACTAGATAAATTAGCTGGGGGACAGAAATTTTCAAAAATTGATCTAAAATGCGCTTATTTGCAATGGAAAGTGAATAAAAATGATCAAAAATACCTAACTTTAAATACTCATAGAGGATTATTTCAAGTTACTAGATTAATGTATGGCTTAAATTTTGCACCAACAAAATTTCAAAGATTAATCGAATCTATACTGCAAGGAATATCAGGAGTTCAAGTTTTTATAGATGACATTCGAATAACCGCGCCTGATGACAGCTCACATTTACAAATTTTAGAATTAGTATTAAGCAGATTAGCTAACTATAATATTCAAGTAAACTTAGATAAATGCGAGTGGCTAAAGAATGAAATTGAGTATTGTGGGTACAAAATAGATAAGCACGGTATTCATAAGTCACCCTCAAAAATGGCAGCAGTAAGGGACGCACCAAGGCCTACTAATGTCACCGAATTGCAATCATTTTTAGGGCTAGTTAATTATTACCATAGGTTTTTTAGAAAACTTAAGTTCCAAACTAGAGCCTTTGTATAAGCTTTTAAGAAATGATAAAAGATGGAAATGGTCTAAAGACTGCGAAAAGGCATTTGCATTAGTAAAAAAAGAAATGATGTCAGACAAATTTCTTGTGCATTATTCACTCAAACTACCAGTAATTCTAGCCACAGACGCAAGTTCAATGGGCGTAGGAGCTGTTCTATCACACGTGATGCCTGACGGTTCGGAAAAACCTATCCAATTTGTGTCTCAAACCTTAAATGAAAGTCAGAGAAAATGGTCACAAATAGATAAGGAAGCATACTCTATTGTTTTTGGAGTGAAAAAATTTTTTGATTTCCTCTATGGAAGAGAATTCACCTTGTACACAGACCACAAACCTCTGGTTCATATATTTGCTCCTGACAAAGCATTACCAACTTTGTCCGCTACGCGCATGCTACATTACGCTGTTTTCTTGCAAGGGTTTAACTACACCATAAAATATAAGACTAGTAAAGCAAATGCAAACGCGGATGCATTTTCAAGGTTGCCAATCAAGGATACTTCTAAATGTAGTCTCGAAGAGTCGGATATACTCGAAATAAATCAAATCGAAACGTTACCTATATCGTTGCCGAAGTTACAACTAGAAACTGGAAACGATGCGGTACTACAAAAGCTGTGGTTAGGTTTGAAGGATCACAAAGAGATACCAGCACGTGATAGATTTAATATACCACTTGAAGAATTTTCATTGCAAAATAATATTATTATGCGAGGAAATAGAGTGGTAATACCGAAAAGTCTTCGTCAAAGGATATTACAAGACCTACATAAATGCCATTTTGGCACTTCTCGAATGAAAAGCCTAGGCAGAAGCTTTGCCTGGTGGCCAGGTTTCGATAGTGATGTAGAAAATATCACTAAGAATTGCAAAGAATGTTGTAAACATTTGAAAAACCCTCCACTGACGAAGCATCACTGGCA
Organism: Oryctes borbonicus; assembly: GCA_902654985.2. Lineage (NCBI taxonomy): Eukaryota > Metazoa > Arthropoda > Insecta > Coleoptera > Scarabaeidae > Oryctes > Oryctes borbonicus. Next base: position 58,762 of record CACRWG010004365.1, read on the forward strand.
GGCACCATCGCATCCATTCGAGAGAATCCATGTGGACTTCGCAGGTCCATGTCTAGGGGTGTACTTTCTAATCATGGTCGATGCGCATACAAAATGGCCAGAAGTGCATATTTTGAACAATATCACAACAGATACGACAATAAAAAAATTAGACGAGATTTTTGCTATTTTTGGATTGCCTCGTATACTAGTAAGTGATAATGGACCTCAATTTACCAATTACAAATTTCAAACATTTTTAAAACAAAAGGGAATTACGCATAAACGGTCAGCGCCCTATCATCCAGCCACCAATGGTTTGGCTGAACGTTTCGTGCAAACATTAAAACACAAACTTTACTCATTGAAAGGTGATGCACTTTGCAATCTAAATTGACAGACATTCTCATACACTACAGAATCACACCCCACCCAACCACAAACAAAAGTCCATCGCAGTTAATTTTTCAATATCCGGTGTTAACGACATTCACTCAGATGGTTCCAAAAGGAAAATATTCCACAACTCCTAGAACGTTCGAAATAGGAGAAAAGGTCATTGCTAGAAATTATTTGGGGGGAGAAGAATGGAAGACCGGGCATGTTGAAGATAAATTGGGTACTGCTCATTACAAGATCAAATTAGATGCAAATGGAAACGAGTGGAAACGTCATACAGACCAAATACGGAAGGTGGGAAATGTAATGGACAAGGAAGAACATTTCACTATTCCGGAAATCATCACGGAAACCCCGGAAACCAAGACTATAGAATCACCAAACGAAGGTCGACAAATATGTAATAGTCCATCTGCAGAAGTGATCCCGGTGCAGCCAATAACCAACGATAGTCCAGTCCTGAGACGAAGCACTAGATCTAGAAAACCAGTTGAGCGGTTGAATCTATAACTCTGTAACAGGTTGAATTATTATATATTGTATTGGCAAACTTCTTTGTTAAGTGTAAAAGCTTCCTTAAAGGGGGAGAATCTGTTATAATGTACAATATTTGAATTTCTCGGGGGGAAAACGAAGAACAGAAAAATACACCAGCGCCCCTATACTTAAGATGACATACTATGGTATGGAGGGGATTATAGAGATTGTATTAATATGTCGAGTACGAATAAAGCGTGTTAAGAATTATTGTGTTGTATTTACTTAATATTCAAATCATAGTCAACTCATAATTCAAGTTCTACAACCTAATCTGGCTCAAGTATAACAAGGTCGTTGATATTTGATACTGATTTAAATAAAGATCTATGGGGCAAAGCTGTAAGAGTGGCTGCTTACCTAACAAACAGGTCACCTACAGTAGTTCTAGATAAAACTTCGTATGAATTACCAAACTTAAAAAATTTACAATACAGAAATATTTGGTATAACTGCATATGCCAAGCAGCTTGGATATTTTGAAAAAATGGATGAAAGAAGCCAAAAGTATGTATTTGTGGGGTATGCACCTCATGCCTATAGACTTTATGATCCAGTAAACAAGAAAATCATAATATCCAGAGATATAGTTTTTCAAAATGACAAATTGAATCCATTTACTGAAAGATACGTTATTGAACATGAAGATGAAGAAATACAGCAGATAGGGAATCACACGAAAAAAAAATACAAAAAGATGCTAAGATGCAGGAAACAGTTTTAGACATCTTACAAGAAGAAAAGAAACAAGAAGGTCAGGAATTTGGGAATGGAAAAAGAACTAAGAGATTACCATCAAAATTTGACGACTATCATGTTTACCTCACGTTCGGAGAGATAATGAAAAGTGATGATAAGGAAAAATGGTTGGAAACAATAAAGTTAGAAAAGAAATTCCTTGAAGAAAATAATACTTGGTCGTTGGTGGACAAAGATGCTGTAAATTGCGAAAACCTACTAAGCAATAGATGGATATTCCAAAATCAAAGAAGATGGAACGTACAAGGCGAGATTGGCAGTTCGCGGATGTGGGGATATGGGGAAAATTGTGAAGAAAACGTTCAGTCCGGTTGTGGGAAATAGCGCAACAAGATTAATTTCTTCTATAGCTGCAAAAAGGAATGATTTTATTGTAAAATTTAATATAAAGACGGCATTTATGTATGGGGAATTACATGAGGACATATATATGCAAAATCCAGAAGGCTATGATCAGAAGAACAAAGTGTGTAAACTGAATCGGGCTCTGTACGGCCTGAAGCAAGCCTCCTTGAAATGGAACGACAAATTTTCAGAATTTCTTAAAGATGTAGGACTGGTGCCGACGAAATCAGAAAGGTGTGTTTTTAAATCACAAAGTGGTGAAATTGTAGTTGCTTATTATATAGAGATGGGCTAATAATCGGTAATGATGAAAAACAAATTGAATTGTTGTTAAGTAAATTAAGTGCTCAATTTAAATTAAAGGTGAGGACACAATCCAAATCGTTTCTTGGAATTTCAATTAAACGCTACAGAAGTAGTATCATCTTATACCAAACTAACGTAAATCAGCCGCTTGATAAATATAACATGTTAGACAGTAAATACAGAAAAACACCACTGTAAAAATAGATGTGTATGATATTCATGAAGTTCGAGTTGAACGTAACCACCCCAGTGTTTTGCAGATATACATAATGCAATGAAAGTGTTGGTTAAGTTATCACAGCAGGAATCGTTTTCGGAAGAATTGTGTTCGTTAAGACAACAAACAAATATTAACGGAAATGTTGTAAAGTTATCACCCTTTCTTGATGAAGAAGGATATCTACGTGTGGGAGGTGGACTCACAAACTCGAATTTTAACAACAACAAGAAATATCCATTGCTTATTTCTGGAAAACATATTTTAGCTAAACTAATTTTGGAATACGAACACAACCGTTTACGTCATGCTGGTCCACAATATACTTTGTCATCTGTTAGTGATCATTATTGGATAACAGGAGCAGGAGGCAGAAATTTAATAAGTTCCGTTATGTACAAGTGTGTGCGCTTTAAAGTGAAGCCTGTAATTGCAAAACAAATAATGGATAATTCGCCAAAACATAGAACAGGGAATGTGCATTCATTCTACGCTGCTGGTACCGACTGTGCAGGTCTATTTTTACCCAAGGAAAGATCAGGTCGTGCAGCAAAAACCACAAAATGTTATATTTGTATTTTTATTTGTTTCTCCACCAAGGCAATACATTTGGAACCTGTTGGTGATTTAATAACCAAGACGTTCATAGCTATTTCTAGAAGATTTGTGTCTCGTAGAGGCTTACCAAATCATATATGTTTAGATAATTGGAAAATCAGCAAAATCAGAATTAATGGGTTTGGGAAAATTTTTACTCAAAAATCAATAAATTCGAAGTGATATTGTTTCTGGTGATGGTCACCTAGGACTTCATTCCAGCATATATATCAGGGAGGTCTGTGGAAGGCATTTCAAGAGGGCTATGGGCAATATTTTACTTACCTTTGAAAACCTTTTAACAATTTTAACACAGATAGAGGCCACCTTAAATTCAAGACCCTTACATCTCTTGACATGACAACTGCACCTGAAAATCGACTAACCTTATACCAAACTTTACAACGAATCACACAATGTTTTTGGAAACCGTGGTCACGCTTTTACATCTCAGAACGATCAAAGTGGAAGAAACAGGCAAACCATCAGATTGGAACTTTGATGCTGATTAAGGAGGACAAGATACCCCCATTACAATGGCAGTTCGGCGGCATCACCGAGGTACATCCTGGTGTCATAAGCTGTGCTATTAACAAAATGTGTCCATTACCGACACCCTAATATATCTATTTTTAGTGTAACAGATTTTACTATTGTAAAACTTTAAAACGTTATAACTTTTTGTATTCATATTTTCCAGTGCCTGCAAAGGCGGGAGTATGTTACATACTTTATATGTATTCAATATAATGCAAATTTTGGCGCTTTGGGAGCTACAGCGCCCTCACGTAATAATGGAAGGTATGACAATGTGCGCTTCTCTAAATAAACCAAAATCACTCACAAATGCTACGAAACCAAGAGCCTAGAGAAATTTGAGCAAGTAGTTTCCAAGTAAAATCACGAACTTTATTACCATTACCTATACTGTTATCTAAATAAAAAGCTCGCGCACACACCGACGTAATAGCGCTACAGTTGCATATTTTATTATTATGTACATGGAATATACATATATATTTCTGTGTTTTTAATATATGTATTAACTTGATTCTGAGTTTAATTTTCGAAAATGAATTGGACGTTGCATCCTATCTAGGCTGTTTTCATCTTGTGATATGCGGGACCTTTTCAGACCTTGTCAGAAAGCGGCAAATGTTAAAAGTGGAATGGTCAACGTGTAATAGAATACTTTAAAAAATGTATATAGATTTTGCCGAAAAGGAAAATATGAATTCTCTTGTATGCATAGACGCATATTCTAAACGGACCAAAATTAAACTGATTTCGCCAACGCCAATAAAAGAAACGATTAAAGAACCTCGAATCATTTTCAGTTTTGAGTTTTGGTACCCGAGAGAATTATATCAGGTAATGGACCGGAATTTAAACTATAAATCTGGTGCTGCAGAACGGACAGTACAAGTATTAAAACAATCTTTCCGTAAGACGAACATTCAGCGCCTGAGAAAATATTTCTGAATCGTAAATCTCGAACGTGACTTTAGGCTAGAGAGAAGAATTAAATAAACCTAAAAAAATACATTATAATACAAAACCAAAAGAGGAGAGGAGGAAAAAATGGAATGAAGGAAGAGTCATCAATAAATTAAGCAGTTACACACATCCTAGAAGAAGGATTGGGAAAGGAAGGATGACTCGCATTGACTTCGAAGCTAAGGTATCTGGAAATAAATTTGAAAAATATCGCTAAAATGTACCAGATATACCAGCTATTGTTTTTCAGGTGAGGTAGGTATTCGTACAATTCATCTAGTCCGATTGAATTACCATCACGTCCAGAAGATGCAGAAGCATCCGTACACATCAAACCGTAATATGAAACCACATAGTAGGCTAAATCTGTAATACCTATTAAATATTAGATTAATATGTAGAAAGGGGGAATGTTATGTATTAGATTTCCTGGTAAAAGCTACTAATTATACTATTAGTGCAAAATAAGACAGTTGTCAATAAGATGTATTGTAAAGTTGTTATGAATTATTCTATTAATACCATGAGGAAGCTAAGCTATCTTAGCATTATTTTTTGGTTATTGTTTCTAGGCATTTTCTGATGTGTTCTATTTATATACATCATGGTAAGCCTGTCGGAATATTCACATGTGCGGTTTCCCAAAGCGCTACCAGCGTCGCCATCTCGTGTTTGGCAGTCATGTGAACTGCTCGAGGGATGGTTTGGGGAACAGTACCCGGTTTATGTCGCTGCTTCCTGAACGGCACTAGAGGGCGCCAAGAAATGTCGAGTTTGTCGTTTTGAAAGTTGTGGTATTAACTGTGAGGCAACCACGATAGAAGGTAGAGATATGAAAAGTACTCTCGAAACCACGCTGATGACGCCGGGTAGGCAGAAACATGTCCGTGTGTTAGTGTATTTTTCTCTCTCTCCTTTTATTGCGTTTGCCGTGAATTATTCCATTAATACCATGAGGAAGCTAAGCTATCCTAGCATTATTTTTTGGTTTTTTGTAAAGTTCTTGATGTTCGACTTAGATAATAAAGTATTGCACACCGAGTAATCTTTAGTTTTAACAAACTTGCTACTAAGAAACATAAAAAGTTTAAAATCCTATTTTTCACATCAACAAATTCTCAAATTTCAATGTAAATACAAAAAGACATCCTTTGATCTGAATAATAAATGTAAATAACATGTGGAACAAGCCTGTGGCAACAACTATGTAGTTGAAATATAAAAGCAAGTACTACGCCGGTTATAATACATCTAAAAAATTGAAGCCCACACGGGCTATGGGGGTGCTCCCAATTAAGGAATTGTCCTAATAATCTTTATGCCAAATTTTACATAATACATTACCCCAATCAGAAGGTAGCGCTTGCACTTCCCACAATTCTCTGTAATTTTCTACCTGTAGCGATGATAGATTTGTTGGTTTCATCTTGACATTAACAACCAGAGCCTTTTTCTTCAATTTACTACAAACAGTAAGACTATCTTTTACCTTCATCGATGTTCGTAAATATATTTATTAATTCACATATGTCATTATAATCAGTCTGTGACATTTGTTTGTTGTCTTCGTAAGTTGATCCAGGGCGACGTTGTTCAATTCTCTGTAGGGATATCAGCTTACTGCCTCGACGGAACATGTATTGTGGTTGGTTGTCTTATCAAATTTAACAATTCTCAAATGACTACTAAACGCATTTGTAGTTAAACTTCACCTATTACTTTTTTACTCTACTTTATAATTACAATAAAACCTCTCTTAACGGGCACCTTTCTAGGAACTTTTCTAACATATAGGAGAATTAATGCAAAATGACCTCCTAACAACAGGCACTCTCACTAACCGACACGGGCAGTAAAAATTTCCCCAATTGGCATAATTCTTATTAAATTTGCCCCTTTATAACGGGCACAACGAGCAAAAAAAATACTGTTTATCAAACAGTATTTTTTTTGTCGCATTTAATTTATCAAATTAAATGCGACTTTTTCGCAATTACATGAATTGAAAATTGTTCTTTGCGCAAGGTTATTATTGTACTACGAGTCCATTCGTTTGGGTATTTTTACTCCTTATTTTTATTGCTATTTCCAAAAACCACCTGGTTCAACAACTTCTAAAGATAGCCAAATTTTACCGGGATAATAATTTGCCTTACCGTATCTTAAATTCATAAACAAGTGGTTTTTAGAAGTACTGTAACAACGAAATATTACATATTATATTATGTACAATATGTTAAAGGGATTACAACGGCTTATTATATTTCCCAATAACTGGATAGTCCGACGATTGGAACTCCTTGCCATAGTATTCGCTGCAGAAACATTTTTGAAGACCAATGCTCGTTATTATATATTCAGGAAAATAATCATGCGTCCTAGTCAGTTGGAAGTGACATGATGTTACTTAACAAGGTACAAGGTAGTTTAATTGAATGAGCAATTTATGTAAGTCCCTTCATATTTGTAATCCTATGTATATGTTGTAATGTTTTTGTGGGGTAAAATTTAAGAAGTTTCCGAAATTTTTCAAAAGACTTAAATTATGGAAATCTAGGGCCGTGAATTCGGAAGTGAAAGTTTGTAAAATTAAAATTGCCTTTTTCAACTTTGGACCCCTAGAAACCGACCAAAACGAAGAGCCAGGGGCTTCCGCTTAGGCGCAGTCGATCCGCCGTTCAATTCTCTATCGAACGCGTACCCACTTCGCGTACCGCGGACGAACAGCTAAGGAGATAATCGACGAAAACCGAAGCGATGTCGATTTTCCGTTCGTTTTCGACCGTTTCCGGCGGAGTTTTCGAAAACTTTAGAGCAAGTTCTGTATGTACCAGAATTAACTAAGAACTTGTTATCGGTAAATGCTATAATAGAAAATCAAGGGGAAGTAAAATTTACAAAAGACAAAATAATAATACAGAAAAATGGGTTGTGCATAGTAAACATTAATGAGAAGCATCAAGAAACT